>CM067376.1:108207557-108302140 GCA_034510155.1 Eucriotettix oculatus | reverse complement strand
TTTAACACAATGTAAAGAAATACACGCCATATTATGTGTTATTAAATATGGATGTATTTCCATTATCCTGTATCATTGCATGGCAATGCCAAAGACTTTCGCTTGTTGACAAAAGTGCATTTTTTTACTATAATTACTTACAGAGGATATTTCCTCATTTCCTCCCCTCCAGTGTATGTCTCAGGTTTTTAACAATTTGTCCAAAGTTTATTTACAATTTTATCATGTGTTTAAATCTGAGTAAAAAAAAATATAACAAACAAAAATACATTCATCCATGTTCATTATGTAGATTTAAGACTTGGATACCCATAAAATATTCTCATTAATATAGTCTCACTATTTATCTGGCCCTGTTAAATCCATAACTAGTTGTGAAATGACAGTGGTGTTGCAGGAGAGGGAAAGTGAGAGGACTAAAACAGCGCATCGTGACTTCCGGAGCCATCGTTTGGCAGCGATTGCACGCACCGGAAATGGCTAAAGTGACTCAGCACGTGCACCACGGAATAGGACTTTGATTCTATTTCCGCTCGCGCCTTAATTGTAGTTAGTTCCTATCAATTTTCAAAGAAGTATAATATCCCAAGGGCATGAGGGAAAATGTAGGCTTTGGTGTCATGTTTGTTATCAATACACTCTAGACTACTATCTGCCAGAGACATATAGGTGTCCATAAAAGAACGCCCCACTTTCAATGGTGTATTATAGCACTTTAATTTAGACTGTTTACGACAAATCATGCGTCAAATTGAAGGTAAACTAACCTAGTTTTTCTTACAAATGTGCACCACATATTACAACCTACGATCCAATTCTTCCAACTCTTTGGTTCAGAGTTATGGAAGCTACATCCTCTTCAATTATTTGTCTAAAATCTGGCAAATCATTAGGTAGTGGCGGAACGAAACATAATCTGTTGTAAAGTCCTAAAGAAAATTGGCGTGATGTGAGGTGAACATGGAGACCAGTGGATGGATAAGCGCTCTGTCGTTTTCACCATTACGATTAATCTAACGGTCATGGACTTTGGCGTTCTACCACTCCAGTGTGGACAGCCTCCGTCTTGTTCCCAAACAAAGTTTTCAGGTTAACCTTCTAATTGCGGAAAGAGTCATTCTTGCAACATATCCAGACAAGTCACGGCATCTTCAGTGAAAACGTCACTTAATCAGTAAAACAAAAGGTAGGTCCGTATACTTGACGTCGGCTCACAGTGCAATTTTAAGGAACTTCTTTGATATTATACAAGTTTATGAGAATGCTCTGACACACTTATACACAAATACAAGCATTATGGGTATTATCTTCCGAGTTAGATAAAACTTTGACTCATCACTGAACATCAGCAACATGTCACATAGATCGGACTTTAAAACACGTACCAACTATTAACCAGCATGTGCAAACGTTTTCTTAAAGATTTGTTGTATTTGGCAACTGAAGTTCAAGACTTGCTTTCCGAACACATTTCTTAGGACTCGAAAGGTAAGATTCTCTGACTCGGTTAACATCCTCTTTGAACCCTTTCGGTCCTCTCGTGATTTTCCGTTTACCCTCACATCCGCTCGTTTCGAGTTTGCAACGGCGGATGATTTTTTTCACATGGAGAATCACAATTAAACTTTAAGTGATACACACGTTGAACTCATTACACTTTCACTCTTAGCGAATCACAAAAAGAATTTCCGCTAAGTAGCCACCATTTTGCGTATGTTGAGCTGGAAGCGGGAAAATAACAAAGCATTACTCACGCATGCGCTTCTCTAAAGCTGTTTGAGTTACTCTTTGATTTATTGCGATCTACAAACAACACACTACAACGCTTACAATTGATATAATTACGTTTTAAAACTGGAGCATTCGTTTATGGATACCCTGTACAACAATCGCCATGGAAATAGCTTATGATTTACAATAAATTAGAATATAATGTATGCCGTATGAACGCAAATTAAAAAAGTTAATGTATAAATGTTTCAAGAGTAATTATTATTACTAACCATTTCATGTATTAACTGTCACATTTCCATTTTTTGTATTCATAATCTTTTACATACGTTACGATGTACCTTAGCGGCTATAACAAGGATAAATCAAAAAGTAATAAAAACGGATTTTTTAAAATTTCAGACCAACAATAAAAAACTTACGCCTACATATTTTTCCTAAAGTTCCACAAAAATTGCGTTTCCTCCAGAGAAAATATTTTAGGTTGAACAGCGAGCCACTTAGTATACCGTCCATTTTTATCACACGACTTAGCGTGTTATGAATAATTTCGCATGCAGAAGCATGACTAATGTGGATATCTATGTGTTACCGATGTCATGAAAAGTCACTCGAGGGTTTTTCTGAATTAACACTTAGGCCTGCTCTATGTTTCTGTACGCCCTGCTCCATAACACTTGTTCTGCGGATTTAATCTGCTGAAGTCCAGCTCCTGTTACTCTTTAAACCCACAAAAAGTAGACTTACGGCAAGCTGTTCTCCTGTTGTGATAACACATTGACGTAACACAGTTTACTTCGCAAGAACGCAGAGCGAACTTGAGTGATATCGTCGTAACCTGACACAAGCGAAGACAATGCTGTCATCCATTCTCTTTCTCAGAATCAAAATAAAAACTAAAAACACTTAGAACAAAAGTGAATATCTTTTCTGACTCACCCTGGGAAAGAAGAGCCAACACAAAAGCGCACATAATGAATTGACAGTGTATCAATTGGGCAATAATGGGAACAAGGATCATACAAGCACATATTCTTTTAAATTACATAATATTATAAATTGAAAATTATCTGACTTCAGAAAAACATCATATAAAGATTAATAGCTAATAAGACAGAGTAAATTGTTTAATAAAAAATTATGTGGCGTGGTTTTTAGTTTTATTTTTAATTTATAAATATAATAAAGAATTTAGTATATATATTTAAATGGATAGCCGCCAATAAATCTCAACACTTTTATTATTAACAATTTCAAAAGACTCAAAAAAAGCTATATTTAGAAATTAATTAATTTTATTTGCTCAGCGGAGCCCTAACTAAAGAAATAACATAGCACGAGACTTTATTTAATTTAATCTTTTTTTTTTGGTTAACAGGCTACATGAGGGTGATCCTGAAACAGGCAACTCCCCTTTAATAGCATAGGAAGGGAATTGAAAAGGGGGGATGCGGAAGGTAGAGCAAGGTAGCCAAGGGTTGACTAGGGCCCCCGGGCTATGGTTTAAGGATCCTACCCGGTGTTTCACCTAAAGAGATGCAGGAAAAACCCTAGAAAACCTGCATCAGGTAGGTCGGGCATTGGGTACTATTCTCACGCCCTTCCGAATGACGGGAAACGAGTTTGCTGTGGGGACACAGCATTCCCTTCTCCGTGTCTCCACCAGTTTCAGGAGGCAGTTGCCCGACTGATCCAATAGGATCAGCGGACAACTCTTGCCATATGCCCAAGGTCTTTGACCCCGGTACATATACCTCCTAAAATAGGTGAAGGTACTTTACTCGGTCCTTTATAACGTGTTTATGCGCATAGCACAGCGAGAGATTATTGCCTTTTGTTTCTTTCTTTGCATTCATCCTCCCCCAGTTTCTTGGTTGACCGGCAATCCTAGATTTAACGCAAAGACATATTCCGGGTCGGCATGTGAAGCGGCAGGCCTGTGATTTGGTTCAGGAAACGTGCCTCCAGTTTTGTTTTCTCGTGATACTTAAGCCAGATCGCCTCTCCTCTCTGAGTCCTTGAAGCCAGCCAGTCCAACGTTTCGTTTCGCCAGCTCCTCTCTGATCTCTCACCTCCAACTCTCTTTTCCAAATGATCTTTTTGAGGTCCTCTCCACCTCAAACTCTCCTAAAAAACTCATTGGTCTCCCCATTTTTCTATCCTCCCCAGCCCCTGCAATGGGGTTGGCGTCTATATCCTTCCTCTCTTAAAATTAAAAATTTGGGAGGCGCCATCCCTAGCCATCTTTTGGGTCAACCACCTTGCTGACCTGTTTTTTTTTTGCCGAGTCACAAATACCTTTCATATAAAGTACTGATACTCCTCAGGCGCCTGAAAAACATCAAATTTATGACTGAGTTTATTTTCTGGGTTTACCCCTAAAGGTGACTTGCGAATATCTCAGGATCTGTTCTCTATGGAAGGTTCTTACAGAATTCTTAATATAATAAATAGTTTAGACAAATAAAATATTCGACGAAAATTTTTAACAGTCACAATTAAAAAATTATCTCACAAATTTCCTAAAAATTCAAGACGTATCGCCATTACACTAGGACCCCTGAAGGGTATTCATTAATTACAAAATACCACTCTGGGTTTCATCGCTACTTAAACTCATTTATAAGATAATTAGTAAGGGCGAAGTCAGAACGTGCTTCATACTTTTATGGTCTTTGTGCAAAGTGAATTGAAGAACTTGTAACGAAAAATAGGGTTGACTTATAAGAAAAGTTTTTATATAATTCCAATACCCAAACTGACAAATATAACACTTGTCAGTCATCAAACCACAACACTATATTATAAGAAATATCTTTATTCTTTAGATATTAGCGTGAGGCGCTTTCGGCACTTGGCCATATTCATCTGTTGGGATTAAATCATACGGACATATTCTTATATATATATATATATATATATATATAAAGGATTATTTTTTACAATATATCTAAATATTTTTCGATTCGTAATTACATATCTGTCTTTATAATAAAAACATTTCAATAACTTAATTCACAATAAGATTACGTCAATATTCCTTAACATAAAATATGTTAACGTCAATCTTCTGTACAAAACGGCTGGATTAGTCAGTTACTCATATTTCCGATAAATCACTTTTCTCGGTTGCATTTTTAATTTTTACAATCAACTTTATTCTACATTACTCTAGAAAGTACATCCTTCAATGCATTATCCTTCTTACAATTTTCATCGATTTTACATTTTAACCTCCTTATTCTAACACATATTGCAAGCATATTTTTTATATTCCTCACCACTAATTCTTAATTATGTTACGTGCACTGTTAACTTTATGCCATACTGGATGTTGTTTATGCCATTATAAATGAGATGATAATAAGGTTCTGCACGAAAGTCTACAATATTGCAAATGATATTTGAGATTCATAAAATTACTTTCTGAATTCTATCATTTACGATTATATAGTATTACATCCGTAACTTTCAATGATCTCTACTGCATACTGATTAATCCTTTATAATTAGTAAAAATAATTAAGTCTGATATTTATAACACTGTTGTTGCATACATTACAATAGTAGGAGCTCGGTCGAAATATCGCGGAAATTTTGTTTCCTACGTTACTTACAAGGCACATATGGTCTTTATAGTTTAGATGAGATTTGACAAATATGCAGGATGTATTGGAATGTTTCTCTGAATTCCTGTGCGTCATTAAATTTTCTGCGTGTCGTATAAACTCTGGCTGATATTGGATATGGACGAAATTTTCTTGCTCGTGCAGTTTGCAATTATTTTACTTTCAATTGCTGTGTGTTAGGCTTTCCCTAGTGAATTAGTGACAAACGTTTAATAATGAAAAGGTCCAAAAAGTAAACTTGGTTGTTTTCTCTAAAAATATTTTTTAATTAATGGGAAAGGAAAATTGGGAAAAACTATATTGGATAGACTTTAGTTGATAAATATAAATTTTATGATTTGTAAGATGAAATTTATTTATTCATATAAATGTATATTGTATCTATAGTCGCATAAATTACTAGATCATAAGCAACATTTTGGCCACTGGAGAACTTATTTTCTTAGTAAGGGAACTCCCAAACACAAACATCCAGGTCCTTGCCAGGAATCGAACCTGGGTCCTGTGTGGTAGAGACGCTAACCAATAGACCACAGAGGCGACCGAGTTGAAAATCAATGGTTAGTTTGTAATGAATAGTTTTAGTTGAGGGGACAATTATGCTATTATAGAAAATTTAAATTAAGTTGTCAAATTGATAAACATAAAAAATGCCATTGAGTAATGTAATTATATGAAATTAATAAAGGTCTTTCAAAAAAGTGGAAGTAAATTTCAACGACTATAGGTTTGCATGGGATTTCCATTTCGTTATTTTCGCACTTGATTATAAGTTTTTTGTGAACAGAAGTCAAAAACCTTTGAAACTAATCTTTTCAAATCTAATGTAACTCGTGAATAATATTTTCTTTTAATTGTCACATTATAAGCAGTGCCAAACCTTGTAAAAACTCGAGAATAATAGAACAGTAAATTCAACTATAGTTAGCACTTCTTTGAATGAGCATAATTTGTTCCTAGTTTGGAGTAAATAATGTGCAGAATCGACGGAAGAAAGCAGAGAGAAATCGAGGGAAAAGAAAGTATTTTCTGATGGTAAAAGCCAGTTCCCTGAGCTTTTATTTTTAATATTGTTTTGAAACAAAATGCTCAATAATCTAATACTCCACTTATCGCATAAATAAATTTATAGACTTTATTCAGCAGTTTTTATTGAATATCAATTAACATTACGGTTTACTTACACGTTAAATATAGTCCACAATTACAAAAATAATAATAATAATAATCCGTTATTTATCGGATGAAACGCTGTTCATGTAGTTAGTGAAGCTTTATTCAATTATCGATTTATAACAGAAGCAACGTTCGAAACATTATGTTTCTAGTATCGAAGGTTAGTTTTGAAATTCACGGCTTAAAAATTAATTTAAAACTTTGGAAATTACTTTAATTGTAGAATTATAAGTTTAATAGTGCTGGAACAGATATAATAATATCTTGAAGCTAAAGATATTTTCTAATTAAAAAATCATAAATACAATCCTGCCAGACTCTTATATACCTAAGTGACAATAAATAAATCAGCTGTCAAGGGGAACGAGAAACATTACTTCATGTGGCTTAATACTGGAAATAAATCGTTGTTACATCATTCTACGTTTTATTTGAGCTTCGAATATGTTTGAACCTATTGAAAAATGTGAATGTAACAGTGAATGTAGTTGAAATTCTTATTACTATCCTTAGGAAAAGACAAACAGAACGATGAGACTTGGATGTTTTACTCAGGTGACACTGAAGCATTCCACAAACGTCATAGGGATCTTTAACATAGTGCGTACTTCAATTACTTCAAATATGAGTTTGAGAACTATTCTGTAATAATAAAACTCAAGTCAGCTGTTAAGCGCAAAACCGCCGAACTCACTTTAACAATAAGTACTAAATTAATCATAGAACTGTAGACTTAAATTTTCTGACATGTTTTTGAATAAATTCCCAGCCATACGTGAAAGCATTACAGAAAATATAACCATCGAAAACGAAGATTCAACTATTTATGAGTTAAATTGGAAAATAACGAACTACGGAATTTTAAACTTAAAGTGTTATATAAAAATATTTGCATGCTGTAAATTTGTTTCTTCATTAACGTTTGGATGTGTATCGCCGTGCTTTTTTGTACTTAAAAAAATAATCCCATAGGTGTGGCTGCAAAGAACCACGTGATTTTTAGGCCTACTCCAAAATCTTTATAATATGATAATAGTAAACTTATTTTCAGATTGTCAAAAGTCAAAATCTGCTCCAGAAAAGTTTTCACGACACTGTTTTCCTCTGTCTAGACGTTGTCGGTTACTTAGAATAGAGCCACCATAGCAATAAATTATCAGCCAAACTTAGCTCAATCTGCTATGCCCTAAAAATAATTGCTGGACAGAGAGATAAATTTACCGCAAAAATGATATGCCACATTTTTTATTAGTAATGCTCCACAGAATAGCAATCTGGGGTCGTTCCGGTCACTTGTCAGAAATATTTGAGCTAATAAATAGATTCGTGAAAATAATAGTCATTCCGGAATGGCTCATTATGAGTGAATTGTAATTTTTTTAAAAAATACAGTAAAGCCCATATCTGGAAACTAGAAACAGTTCTCCATACACAAATAGATTACCTTCACCAACTTGAAAGGAGCATTCTTTATTACGATACACATCTATGCAAAGAGTTAAAAGGCAAATAAAGAAAAATTATTTGTAAAGAGTTGTAAATAATTATTTTGTGGAGCTATTCAGAGAACTTGTAGAAACTCAGTGCGTACACTTTTTACATGTTACTAGCTACTAAAATTACTAAATCACATTCCCGTTTACTTGTTCCTTCTACGTATGAATTGACAAATACGCTAACGACTGCATCATACTTTATTGTTCAGTACGTTTACGACAACTTCACTGTGCTGACGCACTGAAGTTCAATTGAATTACCTGCTCTCTTAAGAAAGAAAAACACTCGCCCCGTGAGGATAAAAACCTTTATCAAATGCTATATAATCTGAAATTTCGCAGTTAAACTGAAAATGCTTTCAAATATTGTGCAACTAAACACAATTTACGATGAAGATCGTCTTAAAAAATTATTAAATAAAAAGGAGCAATACGCCACAATAATTTTTCAGGATAGAAAGCCTATGTTTTCACGAAATAGTTGCGAATCAGTTTTCTTTTCGTGAACTTTATCCTACATTACACAAATAAAATTATTAAATAAACTAAATAATACTGTTCTTTCTGGTAAAATTTATATTAATATTTCTAAAACATAAGTGTGGTTTAATCGACTTCAAAAATATCAGTTCATGATATGTGTGTCACTAAGTTTTGATCAAATTGTTGGTGACTAACGATACTACATTTATTCGTTAATTGTTTTAATAAATGAATACAGGTTAATTAAATAAATTCTCATCGACGTACAAAGCGCGTTAATACTTGTCTCTCTTTAAACTGACTTATTTTCGGCCAGTTAAAATATTTTTCATGAAATGCCAGCCCAGTGTTGTATAATATTTTTGCAATTCGAGTAAATATAATAATTTTCCAGTAGAAGATGCCACATTGAACTTAAAAAATTTCAGTTAAAACAAATTTAGTGGAAACAATTTTATATATTTCATAAAAATTCGTCAACGAAAGTAAGTATCCAGTTTAACCAGAATCATAACGCCCTACCTGACTGCTTCTTCCTCTTCGCCCTTGTTTGTAATCAAAAAGGGAAACAGTTTACATAATGTAAATTTGAAAACTGAATTCTGTCGGTATGTTTTGCTATTTTCGCATGTCTAAATTAAAACGTTACTAACTGACTTTATCGTAGGGGTGAAATCAAACACTAAAGGATTCTGTAAATGGTCCCATACCTAGAATTTAGAATGGTTTTCTTTAAGTGTTCTTTAATGTCCAAATTCATTTAGTTTACCTAGTTAACATTAATGTTTTTCCAATCAACATTTACCTATTTCACTGTAGACAAAATTTATTTTCATAAGTGGGCTCCAAAGTAAAGCAACACAATACTGTCTTTTACAGGTATAAAAATAATAATTACTGTAAGTATAGTATTAAATTGATAACATCCAAAATTGTTTAATAATCTTCATAAAAATATTGCGTTTGATATACTATAAAAAAATTCGTGAAAGAAGTTCGTTACAAAACTGACAAGGAAATGATAATCAAGTAATGCAATATAAGCGCTCAAAACAATTAAGCGAAATCCACTATTGCCACAGACAACATTCAAATTTGAAAGAAGCAATGCTATTGTGAACACTAAGCTTCGAAGTAACTGGATATTGAAATTTCTTGACTTTTGGTTATACTTACAATCATAAAATACGGAAGCAAAAGCTACCGAAAATACAATCAAGTCAGAGAAGATTCAAAAGGTAAGAATTAAAAGATTAAACAGGCATATTTTATTAACTGTTTTACCTTAAAAGTACTGGAGTATTTGTTTCTTGACCCCAAAGTAGAAATCTTTATAAATGATAGAAATCAAATATTCAGAAAGCAGTAGAATAAGTTGGTAAAAATAAAAATGTGAAAAAAATCATGGAGTAACTAAAACCAAATCCAATGTTTCCCTTCGTTAGTTTTCTTCAATTTATTTGTTTACTAACCCGCCCTTGTAAAGCACTTTTTTTATCTTTGTTACGGCCTGTGAATGCAACAGTTGTGTCGGCGCGTAAACAACAGTAAATTGTTGGCAATGATTTAGAAAAAGAGCAGAAATGGTTGAATAAATGATGAGCGAAAAAATTTCTATGCCGTAAAAGAAACTGTAAGGATGATCCGCTATCTGAATTCATTTAGCGTGGATTTTTACATAAAAATTTCATTAAATTACAGCAATCCTTATTATAAAATATAATAATGCTCACCAAAAAAATATAATTCGAAAGATTTGACAAGTTGAAATTCGTAGTGTCGGGTTATTGTACTGTGCAGTGATATTGCACTCGATAGATTCGCTGATGGATGGAATGTGATCACGACCAGCATCGTCCAAGGAAAACCGGCTACAGTCAGATTCAACGGACTCGTTTCTCATTCAATGCAAAATAACGTCGACGATGACTTCCTTACATCCTAAAACGAAATGGAATGCCTCTATTTCCACATTGTCTTCTTAACACCGTTTTAACCGCTATGCCTTATTATCTGCCCACGATCGTTGGTCATTACGATCTTGTTGAATCTCATCCGGACGAATTTTAGGAGCGTTAAAGTTTTCACTACTATATTAGAAATTTTGCGTCGGAAGGACTCGAGTTTTTAAAGAGATGACTTTTAAAGAAAGAATAACTGGGATTTGTCGTCTGTAAAAATCACTTTCAGAGACTGTGGAAACTTAAAATTAACTTCGAGACGTTCGAGCAATTAATTTGGGACACAATGGCGAGAAATGGGGTAAACTTGTAACAATGATATTGTTCTTTTCTTTCAAAATATTTATATTACAACGATGAAGACGAAGATAATCACTACTTTGCGTTGCTTTATTAAATGTCCTCAGCAGAATCCAGTAATTTGCAACGTGGAACGTAAATCATTTTACAACGTTGAAATGTCCTGGCTATCATAGAATTTGCGTCAGAACTACACAATTAAAGGGGAGGATTTATCAGGTTTATGGTATACGATACCGTAATTGAAAAGTTCATGGGTTTCATAAAAAAGAACTACGGACGAACAGCTGTCAATTGGCGACGTAGTCGGCAACGAAACATCCAGGGAAAAACAAAAGTAACTGATTAGAAACAATTGTTAGGTTACTGCCGGATTGTCAGAGCCCTGATATCGCACCTGTTGCAGGTTTTACCGGAGTGTATCACCATTAAAGAGAAACGGGAAAGCTCGTTAACGCTGCGTCCGAAAACTACGAAAAATTGCAACTACGTGTCGTGAAGCGGAAATCGAGGTCGAACTCACCGGAGCAGGGAAAGGAAGGCGGTTACGACAGAACTCATCGCATCTCATCTCACCTTTGCTGGCGCCGGTGTTCCGCCTGCCGCCAGACATGCACGCGCTCGCACCATCACACTCACACTCACACTCGCCGCACTATTCACAGCAGCGCGGACCCTCACTGCCGCCCCCCGCCCCCCTCCCCCTCTCCCTCTCCTCCTCACGGCAGCGCACACACCACACCACACTACGCTACGCGACACTCATCTCACACTCCGTCGGCCGCAGGCGGCACAGTGGCCAGCACGTACGCTCTTAATTAAACTCACGCTATTGAAAAATTTATATTTTACTTCCTCAATGTGTTAATCTAGGTCATAAAACCCCTTAAATACCGGCGATAAGTGAAGCAGTGTTATAGTATTCAGTCCTGTAACCCTCCATTCTAACCTCTTCAGCGCAAGCCTTTTCATTTCCTCATATCTCTCACATCTTTGATAATCTACTTAACGCATTCCATCCTCGGCTTACCTCTTCTGTTCTTGCCATACACACTTACCTCTAATGCTAATGCTCATGATTCAAAACGTTGCAGTTTAATCTATCCCTTCTGTTGGTCAAAGTCCTCCACATTGTTCTCTCTTACCTTATTCTGCGTAGAACCACGTGGTTACTTACTCTATCGACCCATCTGATTATCAGCATTCTCCTATAGCTTTCAAAAGCTTCTATTATTTTTCTTTCTGAAAATCGTATAGTCCACGATTCGCACCCCTATAACTCTACACTCAATACGAACATTTTTAGCAATAATTTCCTAATATTCACACTTATATTACTCGTAAGTTCCTCTTTTTGCCGAAAGCCTTCCATGCCTGTGCCATCCTACTCTTTATGTCTTCTATACTTCTACCATCCCTAGTTTTTATGCTGCCCAAGTAGCAGAATTCCTTAGCCTCCTTCAAAAAATCCCTTCATAATCTAATACTCTTTGTTATTCTATTTTCCCATACTACACTCCATCACTTTGGTTTTCCCTCTATTAATCCTCACGTTGAACTATTGCTCCAGGATCACGTTCATTCCATTTATCATCGTTTCCAAGTCTTCTTCTGACTCTCCTAATACCACAATATCATCTGTAAACATTAATATTATTAATTTTTCTCTTTGCAGTATGATTCATTTCCTATTTTACTTTTTAACTTTATTCATCGCCTGTTTTATATATATATATATATATATATATATATATATATATCAAAGAACATGGGGGGACAGACTATATCTTTCTCTTACTCCTTTCTTTATTTCTATTTTCTTTTCTTGCCCTTCAACTTTTTATTACTGCTGACTGCCTTCGGTAGAGGTTATGGATAACTATTACTTCTCCATATTTTATTTTTTTAACATAGGATTTTCGTTATCCTGTATGTACCAGAACATGATTTACCAGGGTGTCGTTCTCCTCTCCAAGTTATGAAGAAGAAAAACCCACGCTGCTGGTTCCCCAGAGAGGTTACGGGAGGTTTCCTCCCCCTCTCTAACAGTTTTAAACTGCGTCCAGTGTATGCATCTTGTCTGTCTTCTATCCGACAGGATAGTGGGGGATTTGCAGCGCCCTAAAAAAGCCTTCTATTTTTCGTATTTCTTTCTGTTTCTTTGTATCATTTTGAATTTTAATACTGTTGAGTTTATGATGGGGAGTTACGGGGTTTCCTGGGCGGTGGGCGTCCATTTTTCTTTTTGCTCTCTCATTCCCATAAGAACCTCCTTCAGCATTATATACTTTTCAGGATCTGTTGACATCCGTTCCTCTCAGTCCCTATAAAAACAGTCTCCAATTGGAACACTTCTATACTATGTGGTGCGACGTTTTCAACTGTTCCACATGTGCACCTTGGACTGTCTTTTACTTTTAGCTGATGGAGCTTGCTGTTGTACGGTCCATGTCCACAATAGAATCGATCTATTTTCTTTGTGGGTTTTATGTGTTTGTACTTGATTCTGTTTTGCATTTCCGGTAGGAACTGGCGAGTCCATTTGCATTTATCTAGGGCGGTGAATTCGATTTGCCATTGGCTCATAAGCCACTCTAACACCTTTTCTTTGTTAACTCCTGGACCCGTTGCCCTTTTCGCTTCGGTCAGATTCCCTCTTTAATTATAATAAAAGTCTGCCCGTCTTTTGGCAGTAAGTTCCAGCGGGGGAGTTGCACTGATGACCTCGTGTGCTTCCAGCGGAGTCGCACGGTACGCTCTGAGTGTGCTAAGGAGCACTTTTCATTGAGCTGTGTTCAGTGCTCTCTTGATGTGTGAGTGTCCTATTTCGCTGAACACAGCACTTACAGCATAAAGACATATTGTCTCGAAGATGACATGATATGTCTTCACGGGGGTACATTGTATTCTCCCTTTGCTAGGGTGAGAGCGTGCTGCATGGTGTTATTCTCCTTTCTCGGTACCCTCTTGAAGTGAGGTCCGAATGTTAATTTGCAGTCTATGAAAACACCTACGTATCAGGCTTCTTTACAGACTTTGTTTTATTGTTAAATTTAATTATTATATTCGTTTTAATTCCTACACAAATATAATTATCTGTGTCTCCTGTACGCTTATTTTCATATTTTTCTTGTTACATCAATTTTTACCTGCTGTACAAGTTTGTTCTCCTTTTGTTCCAAATAATTTCTTGTGTTTGCTTCAGTCAGCACTGACAGACCGTCTGCGTAGGCTATAGCTTCTACACACTTTGTCCGCTTCTAACTCTTTCAGAAGGGTGTTCATATATAAAAGCCACATGTATGGGCCTAGAATACTACCTTGTGGGCATCCCCTATGAATATCAATCACGGCCTCCTCTGCTTCCGTTACCACGCGTGCTTTCCTGCCTTTCCAGGAATTAGTGGATTCGGTACTAGGTACATTTCTGGATTTTCTAATAGCTTAGGCCACCACATGTAGTTAAATGCACTATAAATGTCAATAAGGATTACCATCTTATATTTTGCAGGGTTTGATTTAATGCAATTTATGACCTTCCTGACTGCGTCGCATGTTGATCTTCCTTTACGAAATCCATATTGACTGTTGCTGATTATATTTAACAGGTCGATGTGGCCCATTAGTCGATTCGCTATGATTCTTTCTATGATTTTCCCAATTGAATTTAATAGACATATCGACCTATAGGATTTTGCGTCATCTGGGTCTTTTCCCTAACCTTTGAAAATCAATATTACGTCAATAAATTGGTAAATTTCTGGGAAACATCTTTCCTTGAAGCTTGTGTTGTAAAGTGCCGTGAGCATTGTCTCTATTTCGTCTTTTAGTTCTATTACCATATCTTTGCTTATCCTGTCAGGTCCGGCAGCTTTTTTTCTTGCACCTTTTGATTGCTGCCTGCACTTCATCTATTGTTATTGGGATATTATCTTCTTTCGGTTCCGTCTATTGTTGCCATTTCCATATGAGTAATGTAGTTTGCGCCGTTTCCTTCCAACCCACTGTGATTGGCCCATCTGCTTTCCTTACTGTGGATAGTGGTGTTGGTATGTAGGTTTTCCCTCTCACTAATCTACTTGGGATACTTCATACATCATTATTCAGTTCTTCTTCGACGAATAGTTTCCACGTTTCTGCCTTTGCGTTCCGTATTAATAATTTACATTTTTAAATTTTCCTTTCGTAGTACTCTTTTTCTCTCGCTTTTGCAGGCTCATCTTTTGTTTTTTGTCTGAGGTGTAAGGCGGTTCACACTTCTATTTTTTTGCGCCTGCTACAACCTTGTAGTGGTTTTTTTAAAAGGAATTTTAAGTTTTTAAAGTCAATTCGCATACACCTCGCATAACTCTTCTATCTTTAGTGTTCCCGTTTTGTTTTCGTCCACAGCTGGTCGTGTTTCCCTCAGACGCTTTCAGAGCTCTATCCAATTAGCATTTTTGATGATGAACGTAATGTTTTGCTTCTCCGGTAATTTGCCTGTATTAACTTTTGTTGTTAATATCAATCTGTGATCACTGCTTATCACTCATTTTTCTATTTCCCATTTCTGTATGCGCCGTGAAATTCTATTTTTAATGTTGCTGTAACATCGATGTTACTATCTTGCCCAAGCCATGGTAGAATTATAATAATGTATGCTTACACCATGGCCCAAGCGTGTTACAAAAATAAGCTGGTTGATTTAATATTTGTAGTTTTAAATATTCTAGAGTCTATAGTATAATTTCTCCGTTCTCATTGGTTCCTGTGGCATACCATTCGGTGGCTTTTGTGTTTACAAAGGCAACATAAAGTATCTGTCTGTTCTTTGTGATTTCCTTTAGTTTCTTTAGTTGATTCATGTGTAGTTCTGTTTGATCTTTATATTGGCAATATTGATTTATTATTAAAAGTTGATGGTTCTTGTATTTTACTTCTACCATTTGTTAACGATGTTAGTTTTGTGTTTGTTATATTTGTGTTAAATATTGTTGTGGCTGTCATGGCTTTATTTGAATTGAAGCCCTGCATTGAGGATGTTGGGATACTTCTTACCTTTCCATGGTTGGTTAGGGGTTCTTGTATGCATAGGAAATCTATTTTTTGGTGATATGCCATGTGTCTTAGTTCTGTCATCGCGGTAAAGTTCCTTGCTGCACTTATTTGTGCAACTTTGATGAATGTTTCTTTTACTTGTACTTGCGTTTTCTTTGCACTACTCATAATTTTTCCTGCTAATTAGCCGTTGCATTAATATTTTATAAGTTTTACATTTATCTGTGTTTGCTTCCGCTTAGTTAATTCCGCTCTTCTTGCACGGGATACAACCTAACCTTATCTGCTGTTTTATTACAGCTTATTATTTTATATTCTTCATCTCCACAGTGTCTGCACCTTGTATACAGATATTGACATTTAAAGCACTTTTGTATTTTTTTAAATCCTTTGCTTTAACGCCGGTGAATTCTATAAAAACTCCTCCTTGCGCAAGCAGTGTTTTTCTAACCTTTGGTATTACTTCTATTACCTAATGTACGAGCCGTTTATCTCTCGGTCTGGTTTTATATTTTACTACTACCTCTTCGTCGTTTGTTTCCAGCGAGTTCTGACGTATTATAGCTTCATGCAACATTTTACTGTCTAGTATAATTACCTACATTATCTAGTATTAGAAGAGGATTACTTCTTTTCTGGTTTTCCAAATTATATTCCACTATTTAGAATGTTGTTTTAATATATCAACATCTTCGGTCGAGTTGAGTACTACTCTTACTGCCACCGATTTAATGTTTTGCGTGGTAACAATTTTTATTTCATATTCTTTGGGATTAATTGCTTGTTATCCTCTTCCCGGTATCTTTCCTGCTTTCCTTTCTGTTTTTCAGTGTAACATATATTACGTTTACTGATGTCATTGTTTGGAATTTGTTAGGTTTTTTTGTCTTATTCTTATCTTTTGCGTTAGTTTTTAACGCATCGGAGTGCGATTGTCGATTTACTATTGCCAAGGACTCATACATTTGTGTTGTAGTTTCCTTTATACCGGTTAGTTCATTTTCGGTCCGAATAGAGTTGATAACTATTTTAATTGTTTTTTGTTTTATTATCTCTAATATGGTAAGGTATTGGTCTTTCCCCAATTATTTTTGCTTCCTTGGTTATAAGAGACTCGAGTCCGTGTTCTCCCCTTCTACGAACTCCATATTATCGTTTCCTGGTCCATCATCTGTTATATCAGTTTGTGAGCAGGTGCATTTTCGCTCTTTAATTACCGTATTCCATAAGGCACTCATATTACTACATTCGTTTTCCGCGGAAAGTGTTGAGAAACGTGTCCGCTCGTGTCGGCTGCTCGTCATATTTTATTCCTGTCATCTTCAACAATCTTACTAGTATGATCCAGTTCACATTATCAAACGCTTTTTCTAAATCTACAAATGCCATGAACGTAGGCTGGTTTTTTCGTATCCTGACTTCTAAAATTAATCTCTAAGTCAATATTGCTTCTCTTGTTCCTACATTCTTCCTAAAACCAAACTGATATCCTCCTAACTCGCATGCTATTTGACGTTCCATTCTCCTATATATCGTTTGGCGAATTCCCTTCCTATGCTATTAAAGGGGAGTTGTCTGTTTCAGGATCACCCTCACGTAGCCTGTTACCCCCCCCCAAAAAAAAATTGTATCCATGGGATACTAAACTAATTGTTCTGTGCTGCTCGCATCTATCAGCCCCAGCCTTCTTCAGTATGGGTATAAGTATGTTATTACTAAAATCTTCTGGTATTCTTCCTGTTTCGTATATTTCGCAAATTATCCCGAACAGCCATGATATTGCTTCTTCGCCCGATGCTCTTATCAACTCTGCTAGAATGTTATAAATTCCTGGTGCTTTACAATAACTCAGGTCTTTACCTTACATATTTAAAGATACTCAGATATGGTGTGAATAAATAAACTACTTTAATTTGTCTTTTGCTGCTTTAAGACAGATTTTAGCTGACTCAAAAAGAGCTGTTTTACCATGGGTTCTTATGGGCCTACGTGGGAGTTACTCCTGATGAAGTGGGGATAATAATCATCAGGCTCCGAGCGCTGCTTTTGCCACTCTATCTATTTAAAATATTCTTTGGTTGCATCAGTCACCATTTGCAATATTATTCGCTCTAGTTTTAAACTTTTGTATTCCAAAATGCCGTGGGAACGAGAATTCCGGCTAGCGTGGTACTGTTCAACGAAATCGTGCGCTTGGTTGTGTGTATTTAAAAAAAAATAAGCAGTTAGTGTTGCATCGAACGCCAATTAGAGACCCCTGGCTGCTGAGAGAGAGGCCACCTGGGAAGAACACGATGATTCGCTGACACTTCACAGCGCCCGTCCACCGTCCAGCTGTTCCTTGCTCCAACATCCAAAATAGAACAGCCAGCATGCAAATGTACACACGCCGCTCATCCTCGCCGCGGCTTTCAATGGCCCTACTTCCACAAACAAAGTCTAGAAACGAAATAAATTATGGATAAGCTATCTTATGTTCAGCTTAACCCAAACTGGACAACGGAGATTCACGTAATCGCACCTCTCAGGAGATCTCCCAACATATTTAACGTATTAAATCCAATACAAATCCACAAATTAATTAAAAAATCATCAATAGTACAAAATGTATTGAAATCCCATTGAACATCAGAATCATTATAACAGAACCTTCATAGCAAAACATTAACACATTTAAAAGATTAATTATGTATACTCGATTTATGTGTATTAGAAACAATTCTCAGGTATCTAAACGAGTTTGATAAATGTTATGGCGGAGATAATGAGTGAAGAAGTCATCGAAACGTCGAAATATAAAATATCTCATTTGGTTAGAATCCTGATATTTTTTTTACAATCAGTAAAAATTTACTCTGTATTCTATAAGCTTTATGTTCCAATAAGACACATTACAAATATCTATATAAAATTGCTTGACATTGTGTAAGCACTTGCGTGTTTAAATCACTTTCCTTTCCTCCTTGGCTCTACAATCCATTGAGGGCCTGGGCCTAACGAGTCGACTGCATGACAGATTCCGAATTTGGAGTGACACGTGGTCAGCGTATCGATCCTCCAACAGTCTTCATCCCGGTCTTCGCGACCTTGACGTCACAAACATCCAAGCCCATGCCAGGATTCAAACCCGGGACCTCTGGGTTGTGAGACAGCAACGCTAGCCACTACACCACAGAAGCACAAAGTAATACACCTTTTATTTTATAGTTTAAAGGCAGTAAATGTAGCATATATATATATATATATATATATATCCCTTGTGTGCTGTTTTTAAACTGTTCTAGTATCTAACTCGCACGGGAATGAAAACATCGGCTACGGATTTCAGCGTTAAGGTTTAGATTTTGTCTACAATGTCTACTATTGGTAGGTTAAATCTGAGGTGTATTAATTTTATAATTCCTAATGAACGCATTGGACAATCCTCTATTTTTTCTTATTTAATACTGGATTTTACAGTAGTAGTTGAAAACTTTTATGCGAACGTGCGTTGTAATACCAATCTCATTCACAAGTCAGAAACAATAAATATTCATTATTTGACATTCAAAGTAAATATGATAGCTAATTAATTTTTATGATACCCTGAAATTCAATTAATTTAAATATATATGATTTGTAAAATAGCATTACAATTCTATAAGTGAAGATTGTTTAGTTTTTCTGTATTGTATAAATAATATATAACTAATATACTATACAACAATGTAATACCTCATATATATTATATAGGTAATGAAATAAAATATACACATATATAGTTCTTGAAAAAGCACGGTTTCATCCGGGGTAACCTAATAAAAAGAAACATTAAGTGTCAGAAATATTTTGGCACGTTTTCTTCCTTAAGTATAAAGAGGAAGTTTTTGTTAGAGGTTAAAAAATCACATTACTTTTTCAGTTCTAAAATATTGATGCTGAACTTTTTCTCGATGAGAATTCTCATAATTAGGAAGACGTTCGCCTGCGACATACGATAACTTAATATCCTCAGGCACGAAGAGATGCTTCTAGGTAACAACTCAATGAATACTTCATTTCCTTCGTTAATTAATTTTAAGACGAGGAGATGCTGCGCCTCTTTGCTTGGCTTGCTTCCCTAGTTCTCTATTATGATAAAACGGTCATTACAAGGTGAAATAATTACCAATACTTGTTATTTAATCTAATTTTTTACTTCTTATATTATCAAATTATTTGTCATTAATAAAAATATATTGTCAAAACAGACAGGAAGGGTTTATTAATGAAAAAAGTGGTTAATAAAATATATCACTATTTTTCACCCCTAATTGGGGCTGTCATCAGGTGAATATAAAATAGGAATATGAGTCTATGGTTGATATATATTTTAAACTAAAATATCTTTAAAGATCTTGATTATTTTGATAAATTTGATTAAATATATGTCTAAGAATTTTTTAATACTCATTTAATTATAATATTACTGTACTTAAAATCATCTTTGTCTTCGTGTAGTTAAAATAAATAAATCTCTACCCAATAAGTAATTTGCTTTGATTTTATTAATCAAAAATATAACCGTAGTTTAGCTCTAACAAATTTTTTTAATATATTGATCAAAGCTCTCGTCATACATCGGAAGTTTTCTACCATATCCTGGTCAGAATCATCTGAAAAACTGTAGAAAACAACAAACAGTTAAAAATTCTTTAACAAGCAGGCAAAGTATTACAAAAAGTGACAGAAAACATAAATTACAATTCATAATTACCCGTAGTCAACAAAGTTGTCGCTTCACCACAACATAAACCGTGTCATTTCCCTAAAGGCATTTCACATTTATTTCAATTATATATATATATCGTCATACAATACAAAGATAATAGTATACAGATAACAACTTTCTTATTAGCTTACAAAAGTCTGTGATATCTCAAAATACATATTCATTATGAAAATACAATACATAGCAACATTATTGTCACTATTATTGTTACTATCACTTAGTCATTTTATCCAAAATTCCCGCAGAATATATATACATATGTATATATATAAATATATTCCCAATTTCATTTATCGTGCTCATTATAATTTCTTATTTACATACATATATACCTTACAAGTCTTCTCTTTTAAATTTACGCTTGTCATTCTGTAAAATTTCCTTAATAACGTTCTGATGTATGACGATAGCTTTGCTAAATAAATTTTAAAAAATTTGTAAGAACTGAATTATTGTTATATTTTTGATTATTTATACTTTTTGTTTATCACAATCTATTTTCCTTGATAATTTGATTTTATTGTAAAATGTTAGTATTAAACCGTGATGGGACTAAGATCAGGCGCAGGCTATAGTTTTCCAACGCCTTATCTGAGGGAGAAAGAATCCAAAATTTTGAATCAGCTATCCGCTGATCCTATTCGAAAAGTCGGCCAACTGCATCCTAAGACCTTCGAGGCACGGAGAAGGGAATGCTGCGACTCCACTGAAAATTCCACTCTATTATTCGGATGGTCGTGAGACACGTACTCAATAATTACCTGATGCAGGTTTTCAAGGATTTTCCCAGCATCTCTTTTAGGTGAATACCGGGTTGGATCCGCGGAAAATTTCAAAGGGTTATCGTCCCCTGGAGGCCAAACATACTTAATCCCCAGACCTAGCTCGCAGACACGGATCTTTGCGACAGGCTGGTGCCTCTCTATGCATCTGCTCCACCTGTCTCCCAGTATTATTGTTCAATTTTCTGAATTTAATGCGGCCTAAAATACGAATTAATTTAGGGAAGGTTCTTGTTCACTACAACACCGTCTAAGGTTCCTCTGAGAACTGAAGGGGGTTCTCAATGATGTTTCGCAGTATCCTGCTGATTCTTTCTGAGGTGTTGCGGGCAAAGAGGAGGAAAGCTGTTTCCCGATTGCAGTTGTTCATTATTTGTCAGTTTCCTATTCCTTAGTGCCGTTAGTATTTGTTCACCCGGAAAGTTCACTTTAAATGATAAATTTCTCCCTGTAGGCTGTTATCGTCTGAGATAGTACGAGCTCTTTGTATGAGTGTACTCAGAACAGTAGATTTTAGAGCTTAGATGGAAAGGGTTTTTACGCCATGGAACCAGATAACAAAAGTGTCATCGACGTATCTGAATAACCAGGAAGGTTTTAGAGGAGCACTCTCAAGGACAAGCTCTTCGAAGTGCTTCATGTAGAAGTTGGGGATGGCTGGAGAAAGTAAAGAACCCAATGGCCACTCCATTAATAGGCTCATAATATTGATCCTGGTATAATTAAATATGTCCTGATAAGTACGTGCTTGAATATCTTGATTACCTCAGGTGTAGTTGCAGTGTAATGACACCGTTGTGAACAGATAGCCGACATCAAACTCGGTACTTCGCCAGAAGATGATGACGACGAAAGTAATCGAAAAATTGCGTGATATCGACGAGTTCACCCGGATGGAGTTCCCAGAAACCTTTATCGAAATGTGAGGTTTTCTTCAAAAGTGAGTAAAGAAATATTTGCCCGTAGTCTGCATTTCAGTTCTCAACCTTATTCAATCTTTAGAAATTATATTTCGTAGAAATGGAATCTCAGATTTTTTAAACATACGTTTTAGACGATGTCTGAGTCTAGTCGAACTCAGAAATTATTTATGCGTTGGCTATAACGTTTAGGGAAACAAACCGACAGGATTAGTTCAACATCAGTAGGGTGGGCACTACAGAGTTATTGTGAATTCTAAATGTTTGGGGGGGCGGTTATTATTTTAATTATTTTAAAATTAATTTACTTTATGATATAATATATACATTTATTTATATATGAAACACACAATAATTTTAAATACATAATAAATAAGGAGATTATAGGGGACGATTTTATAATTCTCAGGGTTAATTATTGTTTGGGTAACCACGTACAGCATATATTCCGTTCACTGAACGAACCTGTATTGTTTTTATGTGCGTCTCGGTGCAGATTACCATGCGACTGAACTTCCTTCTTTTTCTCTCGTTGTTCGGATTGAGCCTGAAGCTGCCAGTAAATAATGGTATGAAGTCGTGCTGCCGGAATTGAAGAAACTTAGCCTTTTCCATCTTCTTCCTCATTGTTTTCCTTGTCGTTAACGCCTTACTCCTTCGTCGTCTAGCCTTCTAGTTGAACCCGCTACTCTAACTCAACTTCGTACCCACACTGCTTTCAACTCCCTTCTTCTCAACTTCTTACACCATACATCTCTGCCTCCTCGACTGTCAATCTCTCACACCATACTCTTCCGCTGCTTACTCGACATAAATGTTTCTATATTGTCCACTGCTTCATCGACCTGTCAATCCATACTTAATACTGTTCCGCTGCTTCCTCGACTTTTCCGACGGTTTACCACACTTTAATACTGTCCATTTTCCCGGGTTTCACTTTCGCAGGTAAACGCCGTATATGCCCCCTGCCAAGGGATTCTCCGTCAAGCGCGGGAGATTTTTGATGACACAGGTAACAGTGTCCATAGGAAATTCCGAAGGTGAACGCTCCCTCAGCCAAAAACAAGTATACCGTTAAAACCCCGCAGTCAGGTATATCTCCGAATCGTCTTCCTGGCCAGCGAGATGTTTTTACTTAAATTTTTTATAATTTAAAATTCCATAAATTGGAATTAAAATTGGGCAGGGTTCTACTGCGCTTCAAGATTAAGTAGGAATGGTCGCCCCATAGTAAATTTTCTGATGGCGTTGCAACCGTAGTAGGTAAGACGAATAACCAGGGTTGAAGAGAAGATGGAAGCTACCTCGTAAATGACAGGTATTATAAATTACAAATTGTTTTAAATTATGAAATATACCTACGGTTGGATTGGCTAACTGTTAATGTATATTTGTCAAAGTGTAAACGAGGAAATTGAAATACTATTCACACACAAGTAATTGTCGTTTGTTGTGTGAGTGGTACATCCTCTGTACCTTCTCTATCTGGCGCGCTGACTCGCTCTAACTTTAGCGCAGCAGATCTCTATATATACACACGCGTTGCTGACGTCATGACTGTAAGCACTATACGTCACCATCGCCAACTGACACCGTTTCTCTTCATTAGTTGGTAAACGCTTCTTAGCGGTTGATTACACTCGTCAGTGTGATTTTTTTCTCTCAAGATGTCTAAACAGTGAGACTAATGCATTGTTTTATTCTGTATTGAAATATATAATAACAATTACTCCATTTGGCGTAGTTTCGCTGAAACATCTACCTCTCAAAACATAATTTTAGCAGTGGTTTTTGACCTGTCGCAGCCATCTTTAACTTATTGATGATAGTTTTATTTGAAACTATCTGAGTTCCCGGCACTGTCCGGGTAATTATTTATATAATAACCCAGTGCAGTAATTAATTCGACAATAATCTCACATTTGATTTAACCGTAATCGAGACTGTCAATGCACGAACCTTTACCTTTTCAGGTTTCCTACCATGAATAAGCTGTATGTAAATTTCATCAGAATCCTTCATCATTATAATGTACTGGCAACTTAATGAAGAACAGTAACTTTAAAAGTCTTGCAAAACGGTTAATCTAATTCTTCGGTACATTAAGAAAGGTGAAAATGTTCCCGATACCCTAAGTGAGCCATATACTTCCGGTATCTTAAGAACGTCTGAAATATACCTGATACGACAATAGACAAAGAGTCTACGGGTATATAAAAATATTCCCGGGACCTTTAACACATAAAAACAACTACCACTTCCATAAAAAAATTCCTGGCATCCAAATAGAGTAAAAAATACGGTTTCTTAAGGAACGTCAAATTATTCCCGGTATCTTACTCCTGTAACTGCGAGATGTGTTTTGCCCGTCCATTCTTGGACCAGGATCGTAAAGTGTACAAATTTTAATAGATATTGTTCCAATTGTAGACAGAACTTAGGATTACCCTTATTCATAAGGGCTGAACTACTTCGCAAACACCAAGTAGACTCCAATCGTGCTTTCGTCTTATTGACTATCATCCCCTTACACCCCTGACCCTCATTCTAGGGATAAAGTACAACATAAGTGAATTTTAAATGTCAGAATTAAACTTCTATAAATCCGGATCATATTTATGATCTTCTTGTAGTCATTATTAATTGTAATAATATCCACATCCGTTATCTGTTCTTCGGTGTCCATCTTCATTCAGTTTCCTTCATCCTCGTTGTTGGCGTCTTCAATTCCTGGAATTTGTTTTATTAGAAGAAGTAGATAGTTCTCAAAGTTCCGTTCTCCTTGAACGTTAAATGATGGATTTTGTAGATTGTTCAGGATCGGGTTAAGCTGCTTCTTAAACTACCAAGTATTATTAATCCAATATGCGACATCCTTCAAGATTTCTTTATGGCTTTAAATATTCTCTCTCTCCCCCCTCCCCTCTCACCTTCTCATTCTCTCTCCATCTTGCGTGTGTTGAATTATTGTCCTTAATAAATTACGACGATATATGATATATGCATTGATCATTTGGTTGTCTCAAAGACAGGAAATTTGGAGGCAGGAACTTCTCTTTTATTTAGGTACTGCATGAATTTGGGAGAAATTTAACATCTTTAAATGCTTTTCGCATTTTCGATTTTCCTATCTTGACCAATTTTAATTTATGATTTTCAGGTGCATTTTTACTCTCTAAAAGAGTTACACGTTCTTTATTTTTTTACGGTCAATTTATCCTCCTGAGAAGCAAGAGTGGAAGTAACCGGAACAAGATTTGGATACGTATCGCTGTTCCGGTTGAAAACCATAAGCAAGAATGAAAAATGAAACATATTTTTTGAAAACATTGAAACACACATTGATACATAATGATTTCTAACTGACATCTTCTTATATGTCCGTCCAATAATGCATAGCGGCAATAAATGCTTACTGAGAAAGAGGATTCAGCTGTATGAAAATCAGATGTCTGAACTCCGCTCGCAAATAGCAATAAGACATATTTCAGATATCATGTTTATATCCACGATTGGTCCCCCTGTAAATGATCTGATCTAAGGCAACCAATTCATTGAAGGGAATGCAACTTTAATTTGTGGAAACTATTACAATTATATGATTTTGTATTACTAAATATGTGATTTTCTGTTATTTTTATATTTTTGTAATTATTTACAATATAAAAGGAAATTATGAATTTTTTTTTTCACTCAGCAAATTGCGTTCCAGTAAGACATTTTTTATACTTTCACCCCTGCTGAGAATGCAACGTATTGTGGTTGAGCACAGTTTCATCACATTTATATAAATTTCACATAATTGTATAATTGTATTTCTACGCAGACGGTTAATTGCCATCTTCCATTCCTCTTTTTCTATCTTTGAAGCCATGTATTGGCTTGAAATTTACCTCCGTCGAATGATAAACGGAAAACCACAGCTTTTACTGGAAGCAAAGGTCCCGAGAAAGGAAGCCTTTATGTATTTAACTTTGTGTACCTCAAGACTGATTTTCAACGTGAGATTTCTTCATCGTCTTGCGATCTGCTTGCTGCTATCTGCGGCGACGCGATTTTCGGTCAATGTTTCTAGCTCTTGGCAATTTTTTCTACAGTCGCTGATACTCAAACGTCCAACTCCAATGTCTTTTGCAATATTCTGCATGCTTTCGCCATTAATAACCCTTCATAGAGCTTCCACCTTGGTTTAAATGAAATAAGGATCATTTTTCACCTTGTAGTACGACGACAAAGAAACAAATACACATCTTTGCGTAGTACGTGAAGAGGATTAACAACTTTGACTAAGAAGGGGAAAAAGTGTATTTATCGCTGGTGGAACCGTTCTGTTTGACTGGCAACTGCCCATTTGTTAGTATGGAGATTTAAAAGGACACTGATATATTAAAGAGAGATGTGCGGAATGAATTGATTTGACTGGAGAGTATTCTGTAGTGGAACTAAATACTTTTTGGTTTCATATCGTTGACAAAAGAACTTTTATTGGAACATGTGTGTGTGGTGATGTAAAAAAACGTTTACTTGTTCAATATATATTGTCACCTCCCCTTTAACTTCCAAGCATATTTAACCAACTGTAAACAGCAGCGGTGGCTATCCCTACTCTCCGCCACAAGCCTAAATTGTGTAGTGAAGAATAATCAGGCTTTTGCCCAGGCTAATACGCCGGTTTGAACCTGGGGTCCCCGGTAAAGTTAAAGTGATGAAAAAAAGGAAAAATAAAGAAAAAGCAAATCAACAACCAAAACAAAATTCTTGCTCTAGAAATTTCCTATGTTAAGATAATTGATGCTTCTGATAGGGCGCCACTGTTTCTTTGTGCGGAATTAAATACACGCGTATAATAAATTAAATAAACTGATAATAAAGGAACTAAGGGAATGTAACGAAAGAAATTACAAAAATTTACAAAAGAGAAACACAAATATAATTAATTTTTGACTGAAGTTTTTGGCACAAAAACAAAAGCCCTATAAATCGAAGTCGTATTCAACGTACGACGTAATGATCCAAGTACAATAGTGAACTAATAAATGAGTTTCGCGTTCTGTGGTATTCGCCGCAACACAGTGATCACTTCGCCGATGATAGTTACTGTTTAATAACTGAACGAATTCTGTTTTTATTTTTTATTTTTAACTGTCAGTTAAGGATTTAAGAGTGAATAATAGAAACTGAAATTTTAATTAGCGAACTGTTCCTTCCGAGCGTTATTTGGTCGGTTTGTTGCAAGAGCAATTTGGAGGCTTATCAGGTGGCGTGAAGTCGTAGCCCTCGGGAAGCCTCTTGCCCCCGGCTTTGCTGATCGTGTCCTTGTACTCAGACACCGTCACGTTGATTATCTCAGGCATCATGCCAACTAGAAATAAACACAAAAGCTTAATATAACTATATGCCGATTCTACGTAAATCAACCAGCAATTTCAATCTAATCAAACGATATTAACATGAATATGTTTTAGTGTATGGTAAAGTAGAATCAGCCGACGTCAGCGTCGACTCACATCATTGAGGCGTTGTATATGCTCATGTACGATATACGTATATATCAAGAGGATCCCAAACACCGTAAATCATATTCGTGCCCCAATGTTTTAAAACTATTTTTTTAAATTCTATTTACGAAAAGGTTCTTTGCTAAATAATTATTATGAATATATGGTGTCTTACTCCTGTTATGTGTATTAAGGCGAGGTGGATGGGCATGTTCTTTGTTCAGTGCCGTCGTCAATACCAAAGGTGTCTGGAAATCCTTACGGTAGCACCGCATCGGGAATTCTGCTGTCTTGAAAACCCCCCAGTCCTTTGGAGGCGGAGGGCATTGCTGCAGCCCCTGCATCCACTCGTACTCGTAGTTGCCGTAAATCCAGTTCTCCTTTGTCGGAAAAGCAACTGCGACAATCACAACATGTATTTTTAAGGAAATTGTTCCTCAGTTTCAAGCATAAAGTAAAATGTTTTCATATTTCACATAAATCCGTGATGTTAAAGATGTGCTAGCTAAACGTTATGATAGTGTTATTCTCTACAGATACTTATAAATATCATCAATTCTATTAGCTAATTAAACTCATGTTTGATGGTATCCTTAATCTTTTGCAGTTTTACCCTACTTATACTAATCCTTATGACATTAATATGAATAGCTATGTCCGAACGTCAATAGAAAGTCATGTTTAGTAATTCCATCACTCGGGAGAAATATAAAACCAGCTCGCAAGAGTAACTGGAGAACTAGAGGAGAAATAATCTGATATATTTTATTAATTTAGGTGTTAATTTGCTTACTTTAAACCGATTAATAATGAAGAAAATAAAAACTTTCAACTCTTAGTAATAATGAAAATGATAACTCAAACAAATTATACATAAACACGAGTATAACGGTAAAAATATTAAATACTGCTCTTTAATATATATATATATATATAAGATATAGATATATTAAAATATATTACATTATATATTAATACATATAAGATATAGATAGATAGATGAATCAGATTACTCTTCCATAAAAGAAATGGGGTTCGAACTGAAATCAAAAATAAATACGCTTTTGAATATTTCTTTATGTTCTTTAGATTAGGGTGCATTATTCTAAAAGTCTTACTCCAACCAATCATAAGTTTTATGATCTGATTAGTTTCCTCTCAGATATATCCTTTGCAAGTCCTGGCCATTTCAGACGCTTAACTTGTTTCACTAAGTGTAGATCTATTATCCTAATACTGTAGAAATCGTTCTTTAATGTTTCTCAGAATTATTCCATATTTTAAATCCCATCTTTTATTTCGTGTACAATCATAAAATTTATGGTCCAAGTTTCTGATCTGTATAGCTATTGCTAGGATTGATTTACTACCATTAGAGGTATATACCCGCCAGTTCGGTTTAAGATTGTGAGATGTCTTGGGTAACAAGATATCGAGTACAAGACTGAGCTGTTGAATGTACGAGTTGAAATCCATGGTTCTATTCAACCCGAGTATAAGATATCATTTACGATGGGCCACCTCGAGATGCAGATGTTTTGCTTAGCTTAGCTGCGGGCGACCACAGACAGAGAATTATAGCCATGTGGTTTCGTCATTTGAAACTACCTAGACGAAACCCTGACCAACATGAACGCGTTGCAAACGCACAAACATAAACTTACATAACTAAATATAACACTTAAGTACAACCTCATCACTCAAAATCAGCGTTGATAAAGGAGTCATGTGTTGTTTCCCCATCAACAAGTAGAGTACATGTCAGTACATACCTTCGACGTCAGTTATATTAACATATTTCAATTTGAATACACGAATCTAATTTACTTCCTATAGAACCAAATTCTTCACTTGGTCTTCATTATTGACGATTATACTACTTCTATCAGCTTTTCTAGCTGCACACATTGATCCTACTTATGGCATTTGATAATTCTGCTATAAGGCATAATTTACGTGGCGGACAGAATAACGAGGAAGCTGATCTCTAGTGAGATTAGCTCTCTCTGGTGGAACCTTCCAGAAGAGTAGATGAGCGGAGACACCTCACTCGGAACAGTCGGCTATTTGCATCTCGAACTGGTCAAGGCATCTGGAACCCTACTACAGTCATCAGAAAGGCGTAGAAAAGGGAAAGTGAGACCAATAAACATGCAGCAGAAGTTCTAGTTTATGTCCCGCATCTCTTATAGGCGAATGCCGGGATGAATCCTCAAACTAAGGGCCCAAGTTAACCTATGCCTTCCCTGTTGTCCGTTCCTGCCTCCCTTCCCCTACGTTACTAAAGGGTACATGCGACCACGCAAATGTGCTTCGGGTAGCCCTTTACTCTTAATAGCATATTTCCATCAAATGCCGATTCCACATCCCCTTGTATCGCTTTACAGTTTACTGCTTGCTAAATTGGTCTGTATTAAAGTTCTTAAACCGTCAATCACAGTGCGGCTTCGATTAGTGCGAGATTCACTATAGTGAGGATTGGAAAAACGATAACGAAAATACAGGAACATTTCCGAAACAACTTGGAAAGAGTTTGGAAACATGTCAAACCATATTGTGCCAATGATTTCGTTGATTTGGTAAAACACATCAAAATACGGAATTTGGCAGTACAAAATCAGTCGCATTCGGCTTCAGGGAAATTGAAGGAGGGTTCATACAGGGTAATAAAACCTAAACAGTTTGGCGCCTGTAAGTGATTTCGGAAACGGTGAGATGCCATTAGAACCTTGCTGTTTTCCCAACTATCAGTGGAAGGTGGGGTTGACCAAAACAATTTATTTTAACCCTTTTGAGACAATATTGACTATTAAATTTGCTTTTCCAGTGACTATTAATAAGAAGCAGACACAACCGACTAGCCGTATTTCTAACAACGCTATCCGAAAGTATTTAATGACTTCAATAAAGTAGGTAAAATTTTTCCGATGAAACATACATTATCTACAATAAGTTCATGTTAATATTCACACACAAAAAGAATTATATGGTTCCTAGCAATTATGATTACGATTAATATTTAATCAACCGACTGAACACAACGCTTCGGTGAAATTCATATCCGCCGTCGTCAAGTGTGTAGTGCATGCCATTACATCGTTAAATATATTTGATTAATAATATTATGTTTTCTGAAAACGTCCCTCCCCATATGCATAGAAGTACGATTCTTACTGTAATAGAACGTATGCAAATATTTGAATAATGTATTAACTTTTATTAACGTTATTTGTGTTATCTCAAAAGTAATATTTTGAACCTTTATTTCAAAATTAATGCTTCATGAGCGAAATAGGATTAAACACAGATATTTATGATGGTTTTAAAAAATATATATGTTGAGAAAATTCAATATCATCCAATTTGGTACTGTAACACCATAATTGGTGACCCGAAGTTCACGATCCAATACATACAATTTATGGAAAAGGTATAAGGAAATTTTACCCCTATTCGTAAATTATATTAAATAATACTTCTCTTTAAGCAACAAGTGAAAGTTACTTTAGCCTATCCACGAGAAGAAATTGGGTATATAGGTTCGCTAGTGGATAGATTACAGCTAAAAAGGACGACGTTCCCTTAATCTCCATAATAGAATGTTGCTAGTGACTAATTCCAAAATTCTTCATGTTCCTGTTAAAATTATTGGTGGCTTGTTACTGATTCATTTATGAGGCAGAAATGAATGTAGGGGGATAAAGTATGTTAAGAAGTATTATAAAAATCTGTTATCCATTTACACTATATTTATCAAGTTACAATATACTACAGTACGAAGCTGGTCTTTTTTATAATAAACACTAAATATTTACAATATTTATACACACTAAGTATCTTATAAACTAAAATTGAAAGTTGTATTCTAAGGGTCACTAAATGGGCCTTCTCGTGGAGCAGAACACAAACACAAGTCCTACTGGGAATTAGCAGTACTAGAAAAACGCAAAAGGTTACAAACAGAGTAATTACCTTTTCTTCTCAGCTTAACCTGGAACTTGTGGTTGTACCCATGCGAACTTCCTCGTTGAACAATAATGAACACCTTGTAGCCCCGAACTAAAGCACGCCTTCGTCTTGATGTTCAAATGTCCATGGCCAGGACAATCTCTAATTTCTAACTGCCCACTCTAAATGTTCAAAATTAATGTTCAGTCTGATCTCCACCTTAAAGTCCCGATCGTAATATCTTTTCAAGTCCTGTCTTAATCATAACGTCCTTAATGCCAAAAAATCTCTTTTCTTGGGTTTGTAATACTTTATCCCCATTTCATTATTTGGCTTCCGTCGATGGCGGGGTTCGTTTCTATCCAATAAAAATTATACGTCCTCTCTGGGAGGGCCAAATGCCCCACTCCACCAACGTTTTTGGGGAAAACACCATCTTCGTTCACCAGCTGACGCCGCTAAATCTCAAAGACTTGGAATAAAACCCAAGTCAAACCTTCGTTTCGAGTTTTACCACTTTCTGTAACCAACAACTTCCCACACGCCGCTTTCCTTTGATTCCGTACGTCCAAATTCCTCATTTAGTTGTTTTAACATTACAAGGCAATCTATTCAACGTTTTAAAAGCCAAATTACAATCTTGCTTTGACATATAAGATAAAATCAGATTGGCGAAGTGCCTCTTGGTCAAGAAAATAGATATCAAATATTACTTCTCTTGGACTGAAACCGGGTATCCATTTTATAAGCACAAGATATGTTTTATTGAAACGTTGGACAAACAACAGCCAACCTCTGGAAACACTAATAAGTCCAGACAAAGATACATTACTTCAACCACCAAAAGAATTTCAATCATCCAACTAGCCGTTGGCGTGACTGAAGCGTTGCGAAAAGAATACTTTTAAGAATTAATTTTAAACCTTCTGAGACATTATTGACTATCAAATTTGCATTCCCAGTGACTATTAATAAGAAGCAGACAGACATTAAGCATTTCTGACATGTACTTACAATTATAATAAATCAATCTTCTAGCATTTCGTCATCGATTTCTTAAAATATTTTTTATAATTCGACTTCATATGTATTCTTAGTTTCTTTGAATATTTTTCCATTTATTTTAACGAATGTTCTGTGTTACGTACTTCATATGCAACGTTTCAGCTGCTTAAAAACTATAACTTTTACTTTTCAACAATCTTTCCAATCACCCAATCCCAATGTTGTATCAAACATTATTTGCGAATGCGATTTTTTCACATGCACTGGTTAATCTCACTTTAACTGAAATGATTGGTCATGCTAGTAACGTAACAGAGACAATTGTGATGACGTACCTTCTCGACAGATGTCGTGGTGGTAAGTGGAGCATAAAAGTTTCCCGTAGTCTTTCTCGGGAACATATCCCGCACGCTGAAAATGCAACAAAACTATCATCAAAACCAAATATTTTTTTTATTCAATTTATTAAATACAAATGGCTGTGTGTGAGTACATCAAATCACTAATTCTATGGCACTCATTTTCGCGACCGATAGGTTGATTCCCGAGACTAGAGCTATCTCATCTTCAAGGTTCAGAAGTCCGTTCTACCTTTCGTGCTTCTTCCTGTTTTTCTTTGTAAGCGCGCTCTTTGTCTCCACTGCAAGATTCCGGCATGGTTTCAGCCACATAGTCGTGACGGTAGGTAGTCATTACGTCGTGAGGAATTGAGGGATCTTTCATCCACGAGCCCAACCGTGGCATCCAATACTCGTCCTGAGGGCATCGTTTTCCTTTCCTAAAGTGCAGAATATATATATAATTAGTTTCTAACGTGTTGTCAGAGTAATCAATCTTTGGTATTTCAAAAAACGCTTTGCCAAAAATGAAGAAAGTGATACAAGAAAATGAAAGTGTGATATTGGAGAAAATTATAAAAACTGAAGGAGAGGGGATAATAAAGAAAAGATACGTAGAATAGGAGATCGATATTGAGAAATATTTTTCGGAGGAAAGCGAACTGGATCGTTCTTTCTAGATTACGATAGTTGAGGACAGACGACGCACACACTCACTCATGTGTCTGTATTATCGCCTACCCTCAGGAGGTAGCGTTGTCCTAAACCATTACTGTGTTACTATAAGCGTAATTTTGGCAGCATGAGTGAGAGAGGGAGGGACGGAGGGCGAGCATTCTCTTTCCATCTATTGTTTAAACGAGTGATAGTAGGACGTGTTCAAAACCAACTGCGAGTTATAAAGTTTGCCGTGAATGGTTAATAAATAAATAATACCGTACTTTCGTTTTTAGGACAAAATAAAAAAATCTGCTCCCTCGCGAACGCAGTAGCGGTCATAGCTAGCAATTAATAATTTCAAAATCTTCTTCATTTATTAATGTTTCTATTAGCAGATCATTTATAGCAGGAAAATGTTTAGAACTCTATGTGTTTCGAAACCATTGTAAACCATTCGAGCCGTCATTTTACGTTATAAACATGCTACTTCTAAAACTGTTGACACAAAAACACATTTTCTCACTGATTACACTTTCCCTTGTACTCCAAATAAGTAGTGTGTTGTCAATAAACAGACTTGGAAACAGATCAACATTTCGTCGTTAAGCCAATAATTTCTAACGCGTCTATTGTTTCAGTGAAACAAAATAATTTAAAAAAACTAAAAGGAAATTCGATCCCCCAAACGCATTTATCAGAATTTTCCCTTCATTGTATACACGTTAACAGACTGTGACCAATCACGAGTTAGGGGCGTATACGGGGGGATCCCACTCCGCCATTCCAATGCTTCATACTATTTTGACTTTATTAAGTTATCTTTCCCAATAGTACTGCTAATGAAAAATAATTTAAATACAATTACATGTTCTTAAAAATTACATATATTTAATAAGTCAATTATCATTTCAGTTGAAATTCATTTTTAAGTCTGACAAATGAAAGTTCTAAAATGGTTAATTTCATATGAAACTCAAAATGCCAGATGAAATATAGTTCAATTTAAAATTTAATGTACGAATGACAAAATATTTACAGTAAACTGTGGTGTAGTTTAATAATACTTACAAATTATGATCCTTATAAGCTGCATTATATGTGGTCTGGTATGGTTTATACATCTTGATTAAAAATTTAGAAGCGAAATACTATTTTATACCCCTTTTCCAATCTAAAATGGAACAGTTCGCTAAATTTTTATCAAAAAATGTCGGTGTTTGGGTATTGAGGAGATTTGCTAAAGGTTGTCCAAAACCATAGTAACGACAGAATTCCGATACTTTGTTGCCGTAAACATTCGCCCACGCAAATTATAAAGTGCATGTTTAGTTATTTCCCAAGTACATTTTCAGAAAACGTGATCAGACTGATATTTCGATCCTGATATAAGCGTTATAACTCTTACGTTTATTATCTCCTGACAAAATCAACAAGCAATACAGAAACGAACGAAGACATTACCAATAATTCCATAGTAATCAAATTTGTTAATAGTATTAGTAATTGAATGCTATGGAACAGTGTGAAAATATTTCTCATATATAGATTTTAACTGTCGTACATTTGATAATGCACAACAGTCAGAATGTCTTAAAATATTACTTACTAATCCTCAAATTACTTTCATTTCTTTTGAATATTGATAATAGTATCTTGTTATTAAGAGTATTGTTGTTCGAGTTTTCGAGTTGTGTAAGACGGAAAAAGAGTCCGGCGTTTAGAAAACTAAAAACCTTTATTCCTCTTTAGTGAAGAAAAAAGTAGCTATCAGTTCTTGACTGATCATTCCTTAAAGAAATAAATTTACTAAATTCAGTCTGTTCCAGAGAGACGACTATTGCGGCTCCACAGCTTTCAGTCGGATCCGAAATTATATCCAGTATCAAATAATTTTTTGGGCAATTAAATATAAAAATGAATTAATCAACCTCTTTATCAGTAATGTATAATTTAAATGTGAAATTTTACGACGTTTCGTCTCTCATTTGAGACCTCTTCAGGTACTAAAACATTTTACAATTTGATTACCTTGAGTAATATGTTATGAATTTTTTAAAATAAAATATATAATTTATACACTTACAAAATTTAGCTTCACATGGAACATATATCCAGCGTTATCCTCTCCCTTCCGCATCCCCCCTTTCAAAATACCTTCCTATACAATTAAAAGGACATTATTATTTATTCATCCTCATGTAACCTGTCACCGAAAAATTATATATATATATATAATGTTATTTAAAAATTATATAATGACACGGTAAACGGAAATTGTTAAAGAATTTAAATAATTTTCAACACAATTTTATTGAGCGCATGCAGCTATTACCCTAACAACCTTATCTTGGAGTCTAAAATCTGATAAAACGTTAGATGTATTTTCCCATCTTGTTAGACGCTTGTTAGTTGTGTTTCAGCTTGGGTGGGGGGGGGGGATCTAACCCCTAACATGACAATAACGAGAATCACAAAGGTTTCAGAAACAGAAGCCAGCGGAATGTATAAATACGCGAGATATTAGAATATAATAAACATAACAGAATTATGAAAATACCATAATTTGTGGTGGGCGGATAGCACTTTTATAATTTAACATTAAATGAATACACCATTATTTAAAATGTCAAATATGTTCATTTTTATGCAATCAAACTATTTACAAAATATTAAAATTATTTACAATCATTCTGTTACTAAATAAAATAATGAAAGAACCTATTTACAAAATATACTATCCTCATTTTTAACTTGCCCCGACTAGCCGCATGAACTTACAGGTTGTCCGTAGTGATTACGAAAATTACATGTGACAGAAATTATGCAAAAAAAAAACTTATGTACCCAGAATTTTGTTCTTCCGATGGCTCAACAGCCCTCTTGAGGGCCTAGGCCTACCGAGGCAGCTGCGGACTGTCATCTGGCGTGACATATTCCGAATTTGGGGTGATAATACGAAATTAGCACGTCAACGTGAGAACATTTGTATTTAATGTGGGATGCACTGTTGGCTGCTCGGTATGGTGATGGTGGAGGAAGACGATGTCGTCTCTGATGGCGTCTGAGCTCCCAGATTGCTGGAATCGGCAACTGATTGTCCATGAACAGCTTCCACGCCAGTAGAGGTGCATGGCTGGCTTCCACCTCGAACCTCCTGACAGCAAAGTTCTACTGCCCAGTAGAATAATTGCATCTCTGGACTTATTCTCTCCCTGGACTGTTCTTTCGGCACCTTTTCCGTCAACACGTCATTTTCTGTTCCCATCTAGACCACCAATCACAGTTTCGAATTTTAGGAAGAACACGCATCCAATCCCCACGAATTTAGTCAATCCTCGCCATTTTGTCCCTTGGGGGGGAGAAATAATTTATGCGGGGACGCGTCCTTCCAGGTCTGCGAAATATTTCGCACCTCGTCTTCCTCGAAAATTTCGCACTTAGGATGCTAAAAGTCTCATACCGACGTTCGCACGTTATTTTTCTTTTCCCCCACCGTATGTGGAACAAACAACTTTTCTTTCCATGCGGTCAGTCGGATACTAAAAACCAAACGAATCTAATTATCTATTTTAATAACTAAATAATATCTAATATCTTAATGTTTGGTATGTATATCTATCTTAATAACTACTTAATATCTAATATCCACTACATGTGGTTTACTACAGGTTTTGGTGTTGATTGAAATGATTTTAGAGAATCCCAAAGTCCATACATCCATATAAATATTATATCTACTTTATACAGCAGTAATTTGTTTTACAGTTACAAGTTTGAGTCTCTTCCTATGAAACCACAGTATTTAGTAGTTTCCTCATATTTCACACCTCTAAGTAATGCTCTAATCCAAGTGCCAAGGTATTTTAACGTCCTTTCTTTTGGTAGTGGCTTGTTATTCAGTGTAACATGTGGACATGATTGTCTTACCTTGGTAAAGATTATATGAGTTAAACTGATTTCATTTACACAATTCTTAACTTTTTCATCCAAATTTGAAGTTTCAGGTGTTGTTCAAACAATTGAGATGCTTGTAGGAAATCCTAGCATAACAGTGTCATCGGTAAAGGTTCCTAAAAGAGTATGAGTTTGTGTACAGCACTGGTCCTAATACATGTCCTTGACGGGTACTGCCTGAATTGCATGCAGTCTTGATATTCAGTGTAGTAGTTTTACTTGAAACAATCTATCAGACAAATATGATTTGAGAAGATGTACAAATGGGTATGATAGAGTAGATTTACTTTTCTAATTTAGACCAGCAACACTTTGATGAAAGCCTTTGATATGGGGTTAATTAACGTATCTACGAATATATATATATATATATATATATATATATATATATATCATCAGATCCAGGTTTATAAATGTGAATGTAATGTAAATACACCGAGTAAACAAGTTAAGGGGACAACGAGTACAGCTGATTACAAATAAATTGATATTTGTAAGCAAAAGCGATGTAAAAAATATATTACAAGTAGATTAAAATGTAAAAAAGAAAATGACGTGAGAGAGAAATTCGCCGGAAGCTAAGCGCGAATTAATGAATAGCGAACAAGTTACTTTTATTTCTCAAAAATGTGTATCCCATGTTAAAAAACATATGGTATATGAAGTTTTATTTGTTAAATACGTGTGGTGGTTTTGATTTTTCATGGAATCCAGGTTGAAAACCCGAATTTGATATTTCCTTAATGGCAAACTAATGGCAGACTGACGTGCAGCGAACAGCTGTTATGTCAAATGTCAGTTTAAGATGTGATAAACGTCAGAAACAGCTAACTGTAAATAAACTTGGTGAATTCGGATGATTGAAATTCGTTCTTAAGAAGCATGTGAGTAGTATGACTTTTTGCTCACAGTTATTATGTCAATGTTAGAAATAGCAAAATCAGCTGTTAGTCAAGAACGGCTGTTTGTAAATAAAATGGTTTAAAAAGGTTTGTTTAGGATACAAATATTTGTAACTAGAACTAAGGTTTTGGTTATGATTTAAGTTAAAGAATTTTGAATTGTGTAATTGATTGATGGTATAGAATTGTGTTTTCGTGATGTTCATGAATTGAGTTATGTGTCAAAACTTCTGTAATTAGTTTGTAAATGAATTTTTTTATTAACTTTTGTAATTTTCTTAAGGGTGTTGATCACTTAGGGCATTTTGAGTAATTATGTTTGTGTGAGTGGCATGTTAAAAAATTGCAACACATTTTTATAATTCATTTGAGGCGGAGAAAATGTAACATGTAAATTTACTGCATAGGCGGCTTAACAGACGCCCAGACACCATTGTTTTGACATCTTTGTTGACGTAAGTACTCGGGGGATAGTCTATCCATGCAGTGTTCACGTGACTTCTGGCTGTAATTCCAGAAGAGTTAGAGAGCCACGCGCCGTGTTCTTACTGGCTTGGAAGGTATACCGTGCTTTACGCACTTTTCATTTCGATAAGTCGATACCTCGACCCATTATCTTGCCCCCACTCCCGATTCCCAACACCGTAAGACTTAGGAAGGGATCAGATGGAAAGACGAATCAATTTAGTTCTATGCTCATCTTTAACCGGGAAGGACGCAAATCTGACTGCTAGTTGCGACCGAGCACTATTTCGCGTCATCTATGCGGGCCCCGACTCTGGCCTTGCAAAAAATTAGCGAGACCCTGGACTCTGCTATACGAGTAGGCATATGTTGTCCTGCTTCCCTATCTTCGAAACATGTCCCATCCTGTGCGAAGACTCGGGACATCGAGACGACGCCGACGTCATCGCCCGTTGTGCCACGCCGCGGCGAACAGCTGATTTTTTGCAGTGGGCTCAAATGTGAAAGAAACCCATTTTCACTTACATTTCATTATCCTTTAATAAACATATAGTGAATTGCCTGTTTTGCTTCATGTTCAACTTTTGTATTAATCTTGTGTTTATTTCTAAAGTATACAAGGTGTATATATATGTAATTCTTTCTATATATATATATATATATATATATATATATATATATATATATATATTTCTTTGAAATAATGTGCCAATTGAAAATGAATTTCCACTGCGTGCACGGACCTCAATCACATCTGTGTAACACAATATTGCTCGTTGGTGAGAGCTGTAGACAAAATTTAATGCTTAGTAACAGAATAACAGTACTTTTCTTTAAATACCAAAGAGTAATTTTATAAATAAATTTGTAATCATTTGTGTAGATGAGATTAATTTCAATACACATGTACGAGAGGTAATTGGGCTTCATCAATACAATCCTTCAGATCGAACTGCGGCAATTCCGCACATAAAATTAGAATATTATGAAACTTTGTAATTTCTCGGTAACTTTGTTTTCAAGGGGATTACTGGATCCCTTATTTTCTTTGTATAGTGTGATACTAAATTTTGCCATTATTTACAACTCTGATACGTTCTCTGCAAGTTCCCGGTATTGGTATCTGGTCGCACCCATTCCCTTAATTTCCCTCTGCTGGTTGGCTGAGCTGGGGAATCCACACAACGACCCGACTTACGGTAGGTAAGTGGTGAGGATCACATAACAACTTAGGAAACTGAGAGAGGAGGGTGTGTCTCTTACGTAGTAATCATACTTTAACGTGGAATCCTCCTCCTCGTATTTTCCTTTGGTACATTACATTTGTCTTCAACACAGGGCCTCAATGTTTCCTTTTTGCAAATCTTTTTCCTCCCCTAGTTTTCTCGTTGGCACATTACAATATATATATATATATATATATGTTATATGAGGACATGTGTGCATCATTTCTTTACTCCTCACAAATGTTTCACTGTTGTGACATTTCTTTGAAAGACACAGAGAATTGTTGAGTTTATTGGGTCTAACTGCTGCCCCTCCATAGTTTGAATTCAACACTGTACAGACTCAATGAGAAGTCCTATTCTGTTTTAAAGAATATGGGTTGCACACTTGAAAATTTGGCATGACAAAGGTATATAGATATTTTATTTAGTATGCCCAGCATTATTTATAGTTTATTTGATGGATTATATTCACAAAACACAAGTATGTTCACAATGTTTCACAGAAATTTTCTTACTAAATATTGTTATCTTCAAACCTAGCTGTTAATTTAAAATATTGTTTGTATCATTTTAAGAATCCCCTGAAGCTTGAGAAATATTATCTGCCAGTTCACTGGATGAAATAACATTTGAGAAACGTCTTCTTCGATTTCTTAATCTGATTACAACAAATACAACAGCTACTGCTAGACCAGAAACAATAACAGAAGTTATTGTTATGATTGCTACAGAACTTCCATTGGTATCTGTAACAGCAAATGAAATTTAAGAAATAATATTTTGTATTCAAATTTACAAAAACATAAATATTGTTTAACTATATTATAAATAATATAATTATATTATTGTATATTCATTATGTGTAAAAATATTGCATCCTGATTGTCTAGAGACATGTTGAATTTTATTTAGAGTTATGGAATGGTAGTAAGCCTCCACTATAGTCATCTTCTATGTGATTGAGTAGAAGTGAAATTCAAAATATAGACCCCTACAACTTAAACACTGTTTCCATTACTGACTACAGTATGTCTTCTATTCTCTTCCAAGATTACTTGTTTAGTTCTTCTTTGAACAATTTTCTGAACTTTTGTACAATTATGTAATTCATATAAGCTAAGTTATCTAAACCTAATGTTAAAAAATTGAGTGTAGCATTGTTTGTCTGAAACTGTTTAAACTGCATTTTTTCACAATTAACTCATTAACTTAAATCCAATTGAGAAAACTGTATCTGGTAATATAGGAAATCTTCAATATACAATGACATTACAATTTGAAATCAAGTTATATACTCATCACAGAATAAATATGTCTTAGGTTAAGATAGCATATCACGCATTGTTTTAAAAATATTTCAGATGCAAGTGTATAAGATTGTAAACAAGAACTTTTTTTCGGCCCCTTTCAATCTTGTTCCTATTGGCTAAACTAACTTAACCAGCATGTTAAATGTCAAAACTCTCTGGACTTCATAACCCTGCTTCAACACCAATCTTAGTTGACTTCATATTATAATTAAATATCAGCCTTTCATTCCCTTCTTCCTCTACCACTACACTAAGGTGCTGAACTTAACTCTGATTGTGAATGTCAGATTAAACTCAGTAACTTTGATAACTCTGGAATATACACCACTAATTTTTCATTATTGTACATTAACATGGTCATTAGGGGATGAAATTAGGAATTGGCTGCTTTTAAAAATACCACTAACCAAGTCATAAATCTCAAAAACATGCATTCAACTTTGATAAATGCTGTTTTAGAATACTTTTAAAAGCTCATCTTTTGAACCACCAACCATATAGGTGCTAGTGGTGTTTTATCCTAGGTACTTGTTCCTAAATTGTAAATAATATGTGTACACATGTTTTATATTGTATGCTGAACTGTACTGTACCTCCTCCAGTCCCCTCACCAAGGGGTTGACCTAAAACTTAATTGGAATATTGAATGTCAGAATTAAAATAAGCAACTTTCATAACCCCAAATTTTATGCCAATCTTAGCTTTTTTCCTGTCATTCTTATGTAAAGTCCCATGATGCAAAAGGAAAAATTATTGAGGAACAACATCTGGAGAAATGATATCAATCACATTAACCCTGAAAAGTATGGATTTGATTGAAATATGAGCTATTTTTGTATGTTTTATTATTTCCACCCCATGGTTGTAGTGTTTGTTTTCAGCTCATAAGAAATACAAGTACAATAGGTTGAAATGGTTGCATGCATTTAAATTTGTCTGTGAAATATTTTTACATAAATGCAAACATCCAATTTTAATTACAAGATTAGATGTGTTATTGATCAGAACATTATATTTAATGTCACAAATAGTATTTCTATAATGTCACAAACATTAAGTACCCTAAATTAGGATAATGAGAAGTTTCCCTTATACATGTGTACAAGTGTGTGTGTCCAAAAAATATAATGTTCCTCTTACTTTAAGTCTGTTTGACAACAGTGATTAAAATATTAATAATACTTAAATATTATCACCTAGTTGTTTCAAATTAATGAGTACTTGAGCCTCTTTTAAATGATTATTGACAAGACTTGCAGAGCATATCCAGGTACCAAAATCATCTTCTTCTAAACGGTTTATTTGAATAGCACAGTCTCCTGCATCCAGACCTTTCCCAGCATATTTATATTTCCCAGGTACACTGTAAAAGTCATCAAAAACAGATCAGTTCTCAACTTTAAATTTTATTACATTAAGAAGATTAGGGAGGATGTGAGATATGGTAGAAATGAAAAGGATTGCACAGAATGGAGGGTTGCATCAGGCCAGTCTTAGGACTGAATACGCCAACAAGAACTAAAATATCAGATAGCTGGAAACAGCATTCAGTAATGGCCTGCCTAATATTTACCGTTATTATTTTCACTTCAATCAGGTTGAAGAATTGAATTATTTTTCGCTATACTTTTCAACAACTTTCCTCATAAGCCCATTGCATTCTATTCAGTTCTTATAGCACTTTCAATTGGTATCGTCATTGATAGAGTATCGTTTTCGAGTTTGTCAGATACAAAAGATTTTTGTGAAAAATAATTCCCTCCTGGAGCTTCTACTACGAAAAGTGTTGCCAGTAATTTGTTTAAATTTATTGGTCTTGTTTAAAAATAAATTATAACGTCAGTTTTTAAATATATTTCTTTGCTATTGAAAAAGTCTTTTTCGTATCTACTTTTGAAAAATTATTATTCTATAGCTGACTTGATATTCTGCCAGAAGTGGGTGCTTCACACTCAACACAAGAAACTGGCAACAGATCAACATGATTATGACACCAGACACTGTCTAGAACAGGGCTGCTCAAACGGTCGTGAGTGCTTTTAAAGTCGATCTCGAGAAAAATTTACCGACATAGATCTATTCACAGATTTTGTTTTAGTTGATCCTGAATTAGGTCAGAATAATCCCCAAATCACTGTCTTCTATCGTAATAATCCCCTGCTAGCGGCGAAAGGTGGCTTTATTAGAGAAACGCTCGGTACTTGTCAAAGAAATTCCGCGACGCGCGACGTTTTTGATTCCCGATCATTTTTCTATAAACTTCGGGCGGAGTTTTTGGCGGCACACTTACAAACAAACCATTAGTTAGTTAGGTACTTGAGAGCATTCGAGACTTCGTCCGCGCCAGTATTAATGTTGCGCCTGTGGGAGTAAATCAGTTTAACATGGACTCATCTTTTGTTGTAAATGAGGTAGTGCACATTGTATCAGACATAAATCTCAAAGCCACAGCATCTGGTCTTTTATATCTGAAGATAAATATCCGAATCACCCTTCAGTTGATGGCAATATTTGGGTAAATTTACTCGTGCAAGTCTGCATTTTTTGAAATAAAAATAATTAAGTCAAAATATCGCAATCGACTAACTGACGACATGCTTGAGATTAGCACTCGGTATTTATGTACCATCTTATGAAAAGTATGCTGAATACATGCAGTGCCAAGCTTCATCATCCAGAGCCATTCTTTAGTTAAGTTTAGAAACTAGAACTCGTTTGTTTTGTGCGAACCAATAAACTGGCAATTTTGAATAAGTACGAGTTTTTTCACTGACTTTTTAGTTAGAGCCTACATTGACTAAATAAATGTATATTGCGGAAAACTAATTTCTGTCGTTCCTACTAATTCTACGTGAATTCATGGCCATGAAATTCTGCAACGTCCCTTATATAATATACTTAAACCTGCGTCACGATAAATCCTTCCTACCAAGACGACAATCCTGCATCACATATACTTACAAACTCTCAGAGTTGATCGATCGGAGTTTAACAATATTGAGGTAGATCTCCAGAAGTTCAAGTTTGAGCACCCCTGACCTAGAGCAATAGACCAAACAATGGCGAATCAGCATCAACCCCACCAAATCAATAACCGTTACATTCACACTAACAAAAAACCCTCCTTCCCAAATTCACCTCTATATAAACAATTCACTAATCCCTACAAAAACCGAAACTACCTATCTAGTAATCAGGTTTGATTCAAAACTCTGGTGGTAACTTCATATTAATCTTCTCCTCTCCAAAATCAACCTTAAATTCAGAGCCCTATATCCCCTCATAAACACAAAAAGCCCCTGTTACAGCACAAAACGCCTCCTATACCTCTCCATAATACAGTCCACCTGGTTCTATGACTCGTCCATACGGGGAACAACAGCCAAAATTAAAACAAAAACATAATCCTACGTACGATTTCAAACTCTCCCTGGTGCCTTATAAATTACGTCATCCACCATAATAACAAACTTCCCATAATCTCCTAATCAATCACCTCCCTAATTAAAAGCGCCCTCAATCACCCTAACCCCACGATCCAGAAACTCCCCACTCACGTCGTATGCCTCTCAGGTACACACACAAAAAAACTACCCCATCTGCTAAAGAAGGTTAATGAAATGGATTAACCTACCTACTTGTATGAACGTTAATTATATGCACTATTTTAATTTTGTATTCATTATTTTAATTTTTTATATACTGCATCATTTATTGTACAAACTGACAATCTTTAGATGAAAGTATTTTCTATGAATAAAAAAAGCATGTCTATATACATGAATTGGCATTGTCTATATACAAAAATTGCGTGCTTTCTCTATCCACATAGTTTACTGGTTATGTGAGCTACCGTTAGATCGCGAACTCAGCTAGTTGGTAAACTTAGCCTGGTCGTGAACCAAACCAGATCATTTCGTGAACTAGCCAGTTCGTTCGGGTCCAAACATGTTGATAAGTAATAGCTTGGTCGTTATGTTTGGTAATTATTGTTGATTTTTGTCCCTTTTTTCTTATTTGAGTGCGTGGTTCTTTCTATTATCGTCAGTCAGTTGTCTCGTATGCCAGAATGTTACATACAGCGCGACACAAACGTCTAATAAAATTATAATCAAGCAGAAGATATTTCGGATAAAAGGAAAGTACGTTCTTTTTGCTGTGGCCCGACAAAAAAATCGCATTACAAGCTCACCCTAATATATAAATTATTTACGTGCGCATGTTTTCGGGCATCAGCGCGAATTAAATATTGCTCGGATATATTCCGCAACGTCCCTATATATAATATACTTAAACGATATACCCTTCCTACCTAGACGACTATCCTGCATCACATATTCATGCAGACTCTCAGAATCGATCGATCGGAGTCTAACAATTTTGAGGTAGATCTCCAGTCGTTCAAGTTTGAGCACCTCTGGTCTAGACCTATCCATGCAGGCTCTGAGGACTACCAAGGCTAACCGTGGACCTGACAGGGGGGAGTCTAAGTGTAAAATTAGTTACCATTAGATGCAAGAAAGCTGCCTCCAACAAGAGTTATATAGACTATGAAAAATTATTAAACAACTACACGGTATATAGAGTATAAGAACACTTTCAGTTAAATTGTAAGTCTATACTATAATATATATATATATCCATAATATATAATTTTGTACAACAGTTTCGCGTTTACTTGACAATTGTATTGTTAAAACAATGAAAAGTTACTTACTTATAATGTTTGTTTTTATTTAGCATAAATGCAGCATGAACAACATGGAACAAGTTATGCGTACTTCCCGTATATTGCAACTAGGAAGACTTTTCGAATTTTGATTTTTGAGGGAAGTAAAAGTATTTTTATTGGGAATGAAAAATATTTTTATAAAATTCTACAAGCTTAACCAAATCTTTTAAAAATCTATTTTATTATCTTTCCATATTTGTTGCAAGAAAAGTTATGAACCTTATCATGGCCATAACACAAGCACCAACCATTAGGCGCTTCTACATATTTTAATATACATAAATATTGAATATTGTAAATAATAATTTTATTTTGTGAAAATTAGTTCAAAACTCAAACTTCAATAGCCTATAGGCAGGGTCCGGAATTGATCTGTTCCCACCCACACAGCACACCCTTCGATCCAATCTGTTTATATCCCAAAAAATTTAATTGTTTCAATAAAAGAGACACCGGCCAGTGGCACAAATTATGTAAGAAAAACTCCAACGTGACATATATTTTACGAACGATTACAAAACTCTAAATACAATTTGAGCTGTCGACAAGTAGACGAAGGGCAAATCGGAGACTTGTTCCACCGAGGTATCTATGTTCTGGTTATAAAGTTTGAAAGTTTTCGATTATATTTGTTTGACTCCTATTCTAGAGTCATCGAGAGAAATATCTTTAAAATGTCTGGAGTCGTGGCAAAGTATTGGATTAAAATTTTTATCTTCGAGCTGGTTGTCGAGTGTTCAGATACTGCAACCTTCCTGGGAAATTTTAATATCAATCAGCGGTGTCTGTTTAGTGGTTTGTGTATTAAGTATAAATTTTCTATGCAAATTTGTGTTTAAGGCTTGTGTAGTTTGCTGTTATAACATACCACAATAAAATTGCCACGCACTTACAGAAGGAAAACTGATAAATAAATAATTGGAACGATATTCATTTTAAAAATAAAATGAATATCGAGCGCAGCAGAATTAATTAAAACTCTATTATAAATTATAATATAGTATATATCACTAGTATACATTACAAAAGTTTTGTTATTAACAAATTTAATCATCCGCACCTATTTCAAGGACCGTTTAGTCGACCCTAGTTCATAACTGAGAAAATAATAGCGGGGCTACATTATGTATTTTTTATAATTAATCTTTCTTTTATTTATATTCATCTGTCCAATATTGTATATATTGGGTTTTTATTTCGTTAATCCTGTATTCACTAGTAAAATTAATAATTAATTAAATATTAGTTATATTGTTAATTGTTAATCATTTAAAATAGAGTTTTAAGAGCCGTTCGTGAGTGGACTGCCCCTCCAGGGCCGGAGGCTGCTTCTTTGTTCACAACAGCCCGGGAGTGGGAACAGCTTCTGCTGATAGCCGTAGCGCTGCACTCTGTTCAGGCACAGAGATTAAATCTAAGAGGAGTCGTTTAACCATGCAAAAAAGAGTCATTCGCTCCTCGGAGGGAGTCGTTTGTTTTAAACGACTCGTCTCCAATTGGCTATCCCTAATACGTGCAAGTCTTCGAAATGCCGTCCCATAAATGTTCTTTATTAAGCATGTTTCTTTAAAATAAATTTCAATTAATCAAAACTAGTTCATAAACAGTTATCTTTTTTTATCACGCTCATGTACCCCAATACCTAGGGGTTCACTTAATTTTACTAGCATAGTGAACGTTATAATTATATTCATTGACTCTCATTACCTCAGATTCAACATCAATCTGAGTTCTTTTTCCACATTGTCCCTACCATGTTATTCGGGATTGAATTTATCCAATAACCCCTTCAAGAGAACAGAATTATTTCTTCTTTTCCTGCTTCATGAAAATTCTGTTGTCTTACATTTATCTTTATCACGCCTGACGTCGTTCAAGCATTTTACATGTCGCTCTGTTTTTTCGCCGCCTTCTGGAACATTAAATCACTTATAAAATTAAAAAAGAGAGAACTTCATTTGAAAAACATTAAGTCAATTTATATGTTGTAAGCTGTTCTTCAAAAAAAGAGCCTCAGGAGTTTTCGTAATATATATGTCCTTATTTTAAGCTTATTTTTTGTAACTGCCACAGAGTGTTACTCAATTTCAGTATCAATAGATTCAATTCAATGTATTCATAGATGCATAGATGGTGTTAATAGAGTATAAAGATTTCTCAAGTTTCCAACGTTTGACTAGTTTGGATGAACAACAGCTTAGTTTCAGTGGCGGCTGATGCATATTAGCTCATGTGCTGCAGAACATTCATTTATTTACAAATATATTATTATTATTATTATTATTTTAAGAGTCTTTAAAATAGCGTAAATTTCTGTATCGATTTCGAAGACATTAAACAGCCCTTGCGACGCATTCGGTTCCGCTAATGCAGTTGCTATCCATTTCTTCTTGGCATTTCGAAGACGTTTATCTTAACGCGAAAACTATTGCACGATTGTGCATCCAATACTGTCATCATGAAAGTTAGAAGGCTTTCCGGTTGTGATTGTTGGTCAAACTGTAATAATAGCGCGACGTTTTGTCGGAGAAACCAAATTCGGTAGTATATGTACCCTCCAGGGTAGGCGGCTCCGTCAGCTTCTCCTGTACTGTGCGAAGCGTCTGACCAGTGTATGTCTTTTCACATCGGCAAGATATACGGTTTATCCCCGGTGTCCTTAAACCGGTGTTGTCTTTGACAGATCCAACCAATCAGTTCCTATATCTTAATTTGGGGATCGAATACAGTATTGATGTTATGTTTGGCCAGAATCCTCCCAATTTTGTTGATGGTACTGCCAGCAAAGGGAAGGAAGGCAGAATTTACCGTTCCTTCACCCTAACTGGCTGCTTTCCTTTTCCGTGGAGAGAAAACCCTTTTAATCTATTCGAGGTTGTAACCGTTTAGCCGGAAAACGGGCCCAAGGTATGGGTAAGACTTTCCCCATCATAAATTGCCCTGGCCCTATGAGTTAATGTGGCCAGCACCACATTTTTCTGGGCCGGATGGTGAAAACTCTCAGCATGCAAGTATTGATCAGTGTGTGTGGGCTTCCGGTAGACTTGAATGGCCCAATTTTCCATCCTGTTTCCTCCTAACCAATACGCCATCTTTTTCCAGTTCCATCGTAAATTTAATTTAACGTGGAGACTATTCAGGTCTTCAACCATGAATGCCGTAAAAATTATTATTGGGTGTGATGTAGCACATGAATCAACAGAACTGCCGAGCAGCTACTGTTTGTCATCAGCTGCCAGGGAAAGTGGAAGATGATGATGGAACTGTAGTCGTCTATACCTAAAACATTTTTATATACTAAAGATTCAAAAAACCGACCGCGGTCAGCGTCACCGCACCACATCACAGAGGTTCGAATCCCGGCATTGTGTATTCATAGACACGAAATCTGGGGTTAAGGCTGAAGAAAATTTGATACACGTATCACTACAAATCTGGAATGTGTCAGTCCACAGTTCTCCCAGTAGGCCAAAAACAGGCTGTAACGCCACGAAGAAAGGAAAATGGTTCAAAAATAAAAGTAAATATTATATTATAATTTCATCTGTGGTGTAAGCATGATTAGCATTGCATATCGTGGTATCTTCTATTAGTAATTAATAGCTACCGTAGCTGTGTGGATGGGTTTTCTATACACCTCCGGGTCTCCTTGTGATTAAACTGTCTAGAAATGATGATGACTCATTTGTTCCCCTTCCATAGTAAACTAGATATTATGTTGTACGCTCCTAAGGTGGGCCAGAAATTCCAAGAGTCTGTACCGCGGAGCCGTACTATTGAAGTGCCATCTACATACCTGAAGAAACGGCTCGGTTACAGTGGATCATTTTCCAGAGAAAACGCACCCACACAGACAAAAGTCAAACAGCATTTAAGAATACGTTTTTCGAGCATTTTTGCAAAATGAAACACGATGAGATATTTGTCGATATCATTTACTATAGAGGACTATAGAGAACCCAAAGTTTTAGACCTTATCCGTCGAGACACCAAAGCGAGACATAAGTTTTCCTATTACAGAAAATGCCGCTCTTTTTTAATGTTGTCAACTAAGAAACGCTAACTGGTGTGAACTATTTATCCCTCTGAGAAAGCTCACTTACGGCGTTTATCATTTTGCCGCCAAGTCCACCAGTCTACAAAGCTCCTCTGACTTGCATGAAATATGAATGGCGTAACTGCTTTATTGGTCCCAAAATGATTCCTTGAAATTCAAAAAATAGAAGCATTTTCGGCTACTTTGGGTGCCCAGGTATGATATTAGTGTATCTTTGCTTTCTTATTTTCGCAGTCTACCAATAAAGTTTATTTTAGAAACGAATTTTTGTTTCGATACTTATTGCTGCAATATTAGACCCTAAATGTATGTTTCGAGCTAAACCTTTGCAGAGTACATATAAGGTCTGTAACAATTTCAACGTCGGAAATGGTCGTACGGGGCTTGATCCTGAAATTCGGCCACTTGGCATGGAATAACCCATAAATATGTTCATGACAAAGCAATTCTTTTTACAATTCAGATAAGAATGGCACTGCACTTAAACATTGAATTCACTTTTCATAAACTGTAGCAACATATCTACTTCTCGAATAAGTATGTAAAAAAACAATACCATTATAAAAACTAATGTTTCAAATGCTGAACCTTTTTATAAATTCAAGGACGCATGTGTTTCATAATTTAAGAAAAATTGAACTTTGTAAAATGATCCTCAGTTTAAAAAGACCTTGAATTTACATTGAAAGCATTATATTTTATTTAATAATAAATATAACAATTTAACACTATTCCAACTAAATATTAATTTTAAAAAAACATACCTATATTTATCATTTAACGTAAACCCTTTTCCACTTGGGTGTATGAAACGACAATATGACAGAGGTTGGTAAGCATCTGTGCTGTGGCATTGTAGTGTTACACTTCCATATATGTAGGACTTAACTTCTAGTAGGGGGGCAAAAATTTCCTGGTCTGAAAATGTACATTTTTAATTATACTTTTATTGTATAAATTTACACAGAAAAATAAAATGTTTTTCAAATAACTTCTCATTACACACAAGCCTAACATTATTTCAAATACTTATTCTTGCCCTAATAAATAAATTTAATTATATTTATATTTGACAATGGTAAAAGGACCTGCAAAAATTAATAATGAAAGCCAGGCATTTATTAATAGAATTAATTGATTGGAAAAGCAAATAATCGTATACATCGTGGTTTAAAAAGAATCATCTTTTGCAAGTAATCATTTGAAAGTGAAAGTAATCTTGTCTGTAATCTTATATAATATAGACTACATAAACTTTTTAAGTGTAAACTCCGACCATTATCTGCTGATTATGAAACGCAGGCTGAAAATGGAGAAACTCGTGAAAGAAATTGAAACAAAGAGATGGGAAATAGAAAAACTAAAACAACAGAAGGTGCTTCAGAGTTTCAAAGAAGAAATTAATAGAGGAAGGAGAAAGAAACAATATAAAAGAGAAATGGCCACTCTTAAAGGAAACGCGTAAATATAAAAACGTGAGAGATGAAAATGGGAAAGAGAAGTACAGACGCCTGACGAATGAGGTAGATTGGAGTGCAAAGCAGCTAAAGAGAAATGCAAGGCGGTTGAACATTTCGTGGTGAAAGGGAAAATAGATACAGCTTATTGTAAAACCAAAGAAACATTCGGAGAGAGGTAAAATATTAGCAAGAACATCAGGAGGGCGATTGGAAGTCAAATCGCGATTAAAAAAAAGGAATGGCAGAAAGATAGAAGGGATATCTAGAAAAGTTGTATCTTAGTTGAAATCTAGATTAGTTAGTAATACAACAGGAAGAGGAGGGGGACAAAATTTTCAAGTCGAAGTTTGATAGGGCGCTGACAGATCTGAGCACCAGGAATTGTTAACATTCCAGCGGAGTTGATAAGATCAACGGGCGAAGAAGCAATATCATGCCTCTTCCGGAGTGTTTGCGAAATCTACTAAACGGGAAGGATAACAGAATATTTTAATAAAAATATAATTATACCCATGTACCGAAGAAGACCGAGACTGGATAGATAAGAACAGCTCTGAACAAATAGTTTAATATCTCATGCATGCAAAATATTAACGAAGATGGTATATAGGAGGATGGAACGACAAATATAATTCAGGGAGGAAGAGGCGCTGCGGGAGTTTCACGTAGACGCTTCAGCCTAGAGTGACTGCGGGGCTTACCTGATCATGTCGGGGATGCCTCGCACTCTCTCTGGGTATTTTTTATCAAAGTTCTCATATGCCGAGACACCTTCACCTATTTTAGGAGGTATATGTACTGGGGTCAAAGACCTTGGGCATATGGCAAGAGTTGTCCGCTGATCCCATTGGATCAGTCGGCCAATTGCCTCCTGAAATTGGTGGAGACGCGGAGAAGGGAATGCTGCGTCCCCACAGAAAACTCGTCTCCCGTCATTCGGAAGGGCGTGAGAATAGTACCCAATGCCCGACCTACCTGATGCAGGTTTTCTAGGGTTTTCCCTGCATCTCTTTAGGTGAAACACCGGGTAGGATCCTTAAACCATAGCCCGGGGGCCCTAGTTAACCCTTGGCTACCTTGCTCTACCTTCCGCATCCCCCCTTTTTCATTTCCCTTCCTATGCTATTAAAGGGGAGTTGCCTGTTTCAGGATCACCCTCATGTAGCCTGTTAACCAAAAAATAATAATAAAAAAACAAATATAATTCGAGTTAGGAAGAGATCGGTTTGGTTTTGGAAGAATGTAGGGACAATGTTGGCTCTGTGTCTATTTTTAGAAGACAGGATAAGAACAACCATAGCATTGATTTAGAAATATAATGTGAACTGAAACACACTATTAAGGATTTGAAGAGGACAGGAATAAAATATCGAGAAAGAAGGTGTGGGGAGCAGAGATGTTGCTCCACACGCAGCAGCATCGCTGATCAAGACATGGCAACGCCGCACTCCCCACTCCGGCTACAGGCCGAGTGTAGAGCAACCCTGCCGTCTCCCTCTCTCTCACTTGCTTGGCTCTCTTGAGACGGACCGGATGATCATCCCGCTCGCGCAATAAAGCAAAGTAAAGCCACGTGGTCGCCGCTCGTCATTAGATCACCTTCACGCCCAAAAAGGCTTATCCTTCTACAGAAGGCAGTCAGCAGTAATTAGAATTGAAGGTCTAGAAAATAAAGCAATAAGCTAAGGATGCAGTCTGTCACCAAGCTGTTTAACTTAGGCATAGAACATCGATGAAGAAAGTTAAAACGGAATATGGAAAATGTATCATATTTCAAGGGGAAGAAATAAAAACCATACGGTTTACCGATGATATTCTAGTATTAGGGGAGCCAGAAGAAGACTTGGAAAACATAATAAATGTCATGAACATGGTCCAGGAGGATGAGTACAAGATGAGGATTAATAGAAAGAAAACCAATGTGATGGGAAACACTGGAATAACAAAGGGCTATTTGGGCAGCATAATAACTAGGGTTAGGAGAAGTACAGTGACATAAAGAGTAGGATAGCACAGGCAAGGAAGGTTTTTGCAAAAAACAGAAATTTACTTACGGGTAATATAAGTGTGAATATTAGAAAATCTTTGCTATAAATGTTCAAATGGAGTGTGGCGTGGACGTGGACAGTAGGAGTTACAGAAATGAATAGAATAGAAGCCTGTGAAATGTGGTGTTATAGGAGAATGCTGAAAATCCTATGGGTGGATGGAATCACTGACAAGGAAGTTCTAAGAAGAATAGGGAAGAGAGAACAATAGGCCACGTTTTAAGACATGAAGGTCTTGTAAGATTGGTATTATAGGGAAGTGTAGGGGTAAGAACAGAAGACAGAGGCGAAGGATGAAATACGCTAAGCAGATTATGTCCATTTTTGTCAATGACGTACTGATTGCTGTGTCTAATACCATCCAAATGCTAAAAATTTTGGAAAATATGAAAACAGAGTTAACTATTGATGAAAAACTAAATAATTATTTGGGAATAACTTTTAAAATTTCTGACCAGAAACTGAAGCTGGTACAGAAAGATTAAGCAAAGCAAGTTGTTGCAAAAGTATAGAATGTGTGATTCAAAACCCAGTGTTGGCACCTCTTATTGTTGGAAATGTCCATGTTCCAGAAATTGAGAGGAGGGAAATAACATTTCCCTACCAAGAAGCAGTAGGAACTATTTTGTATCTGAACTGGCTCATACTGTTGGAATGTGTGGATGTCATGTGGAAAACCCCTCACATTCTGATTTGCTGAATCTAAGTAGAACCTTAAGATACAACTATGGGGGCAGAGATGGCATCCCTCCCCCAGCAGCAAGGCTGGGAAAGGCCACTGTGCGCGATCCCTCGTTCATTGTTTTACTGTAAGCTGCAGAAGGACACATTTGGTGGGACTCTGGAATAAAGCCTGTGTTAATACCACACGGTCTCCACAACCATTCCTGCACCCTCACCCCAAACAAACATTGTACCAAAAATACTGGAATATCATATTCACTGGGTGACCAAAGCTTGGAGAACTTCCATGTCACTCTGACGCTAACTATGCTGGAGATGAGCAAACCCAAAAGGCACCAAAGGCATATTCTACAACGGTGGTCCTGTCTCCCAGGCTTCAAGACAGCAACCCATTGTTGTAACATCAACCACTGAAGCAACTACATTGCTGCTGCTGAAGCAACAAAAACTCAAATGTTTCTCAAGAATTTTCTTGAAGAACTTAGTGGACAGCTAACCAAAGTTACACCCAATGTGGCCAGTCAGAATGCCATAAGTCTAGTGAACAATGGAATATTAAGTTGAAAACACAGATATATTAGATTCCATTATATAAAAGAAACAGTCATCTATAATTATTTAAAACTGAATTACTGTGCAACTAACTCACAAATTGCCGATTTACTTACAAAGCCTTTGAATTATACTACACTGTAGCAATTTAAAAGGTAAATAGCCACTTAAATAACTTTGTAATTAATGTCAGTTGATTAAAAACAATGACAATTACAAGGGGGTGTTAAATATTGTTCTGTTGGTAGTCTTATATAACTAATAGTGATGAGTCACTACTAATTCTGTCATTAACATCTCACTTTTCCTAACCCACTAACTTCCACATCCACCCTTTTCAATTCCCTTCCTATGCTATTAAAAGGGGGTTGCCCCCCCCCCTGTTAAGTTCCCTGTTTGCCAAATGTGAATTAAATAACCTTTAAAAAGTAAGGGGATTAGAAAATGTTAGATACAGAATTAGTAGTGATGCTTGACTGTTGGTTTGTATTTGTGCACCTCTTAAAATGTAATCATGTCTTGTAATAACATTTCTAAAGGCTCCAAAATATCTAGAAACTGAGTGATCTTGGTATGAATAAATCAAATTCACTATCAAAGACTATTTATTATATTCCCCTACAACCTAATTGCACAGCTGAAAACAATTTTCTGCATGTTACAAGAGGATTGATGGTAAGTCAACCAAGCATTGACTAGAAGCTTTCTACATGCATTACAAATATATAGGGAGGATAAAGGTTACAACAATAATAGAATTGTAATGCCATATTCATATTATTTTCCATAACCCTGTAATTTGACAACACATTGCATAGCATAAATAATTCCAGTCTCCAAATATTACTTTAAGGAAGATAATTAAATAGGTACCTTCAACATATAATGCTATAGGTAGCGAAGGATCCTTTAGTGACTGATTTTTCAGACCAGCATTGCACCACCATTCACCCACATCGTCTGCTGTAACATTCTTCAACGTTATTGAACATTGTCCTAGGTCAAAGCTGTTTCCTGTGTACTTGAAGTCATTGGTATTTGATTCAGGTTCTACATTGAATATTTTTCCTTTGGGATGTCGAAACCAACAACTGGACAATGCATAGCGTATGTAACAGCCCAATTTCACTTGTGAACCTGCTACAGCAACTACTTCTGACTGAAAAGTGGATAATTCTATGCTTGGAAAGCTCTCTGAAAAATGTTAATTGCATCAATACATTAAACATGTCAACATGTGATATGAAAAGGTACTGATAACATATATATATAATTAATGGGGAAAGGACAGAGAGATAGAAAGAAGATGACTTACCTGAGGTTCATAGATGGTAGACACCTTGTGAGGTTTAGAGAACTTGAATTTTCGGAGGCACCGCCCCCTTCATCAGAAAGTTACGAAGACATTTCCATATATATATATATATATATATATTAATAAGGACAGGAAAGAGAGACAGAAAGTTGGTGGCCTACCTAAAGTTCACAGATGGCAGGCACTATGTAGGGTTTGAGATTCTTTAATTTGACGGCTGGCCGTCACTGGAAATATTTTCCTAACCTTCTAATGAAGGGCCATTGACTTACATTAAATTGATAATATGCATCCACTGGCAGGCAAATTAAACAATGTGAAATTTCAAGTCTAAACTCCTTTATTTAGACAGATAATGTCAAAATAAAGGAGTTTGGACCTTTCAAAATTCACATTTATATACTTCCCTGCCAGTCAATCCTTACTATCAATATACAATAAGTAAATGACTAACCATTTTTTATTGTTTTGAGGTTGTCGTCAGTTTTAATGAAATATTTTTGCTATTAAACTTAAATATATTCTTTTTCAAAATTTTCTGTTTTATAAATATTAAAATTATAAGATTTTTATCCTTTTCATAGAGCATCATTATTTTCCCCACTGTTAATTAAATATATAATTTATAGCATAGCACACCACAGTATGTGGTCATCAGTAGAATTCTCCCTCTTTCCTATCTAGATTAATGGACTCATATTTGATTCATGACAAGGGATGGTTGGATCGAGAGTTAAGATAAAAATAAGGGAGGAATGTAGGAATTTGCTTTACATATGCTCAAACTTAGTGCTGTGCTCAAAGTAAGGCATATGTTAAGCATAGATAGGAAAGGAAGGCAAAAGAAACACTGAACATATTCAGCACAGCGAAGTGCAATAAACATTTCTGTATCCAACTGAGTCACAACTATTGGCAAATGTCTATAAGAGAAAATTGGCATTGAATATTAATATAATATTTGGTTAGCATAAATTCATAATTTTCTATTTAATGGATGTCATTGGTGAAAACTAAACTAACACCTTTCATACATTAAAGCAGAATAAAGAAGGAGAATAACAAATGTAATATTATTAGAGGAATAAATAATTTATATAAATATACCATTATCATTCTTCTTGATGTAAATGAATGTCCCATCTTGAGTTTTTGAAGTACCCAAGCACAATTCACACTTCCAAATTCCAAAGTCCTCATCTATTGGATTAATAATTGTAAGTCCACAGCTTATATTTTTTCTACTGCCAAACTTATAAGACCTGTATCTATCTTTTCCAACTCCCTCACTATACAAGAATCCTTTACCATCTGGTCTTTCAAATACACAGGAATTTATTATGTCATCCTTTTTAGTCACTTGGCACACTATATTGAGAGCATTTTCTTCTGTAAGTGATTTTGAAAAGTGTCCAACAACTCTGGATTCATATATCCCTACAAAAACACCATAGATTTAAAAAGGAGACTTTTCTACTCATGTTTATTGTTCCCATTGAAACAAAATTATTTAAACGAGGATGTATACTGGATACTTCATATTATTTCAGATATAAATATTCACAATAATATTTCCTTATTATTGAAAAAATAGTGCACATGAAAGTAAGTTGTTACTAATTGTATAAAATTTAGTCTTTAAAATTATAGTGTAGATAAAATTAGATAATTTACCTCCAATTTTGTATGTGGAAGCTGCTGTGGACTCATCCAAACTACCGTGAACAGTGTAATTAGCTGTCCATTGACCAGCATCAATATTTCTGACAGACCCCAGATAGTGTCTGCATTTTCCATACTGGATGCCTAAACTGAGGCCAGATGGATGATACATCTTGCAATATGCCACTTCACGGGGCCCCAAATTAATCTCTGCACTACTTCCAAGGATCATTACATTATCATAATTTGCAGGAATTGTTTTATCTAAAAAATTAATTTCTTTAATTAATTACTGTTGCACTCTGAAAATTCACATTGTAACTAATAATGTACCCAGTAATATATACGACGGAGAGTCAAATGAAAACATATCAAGTTTAATCTAAAGTGGGCAAAAGTGGTCTGTAAGTTGGTATGCATGTATGGATGTCCTTTGTAAAAATAGCGTCTCGCTGTTAGCTCCGCGCTGCACTGAGTCCTCTGTATCTCGTCGTTGGCCCGATGTTAAATTCTCCAGTTCCTGCAGGTGATGGGCTTGCAGTCGTCGTTGCTACATCTTCCTCTCCGTGTTACTCCGCTTCGTCGTAGGGTCGCGATTAGTCTTCAGCCTCCCCTTGAGCGTCAGGTTCGTGACACGGCTTCATCGTCAGTACGTGGACGGTGTCACAGCTCTTACTTCGCCTCGTATGGAGATCATTATCCTCGACTTCATAAGTGACGTCTAATAAACGTCGTAGCCCACGGTACGGGCCAAAAGTACCGTTTCAGGAGCTTTTCCAAGAGGCCGACTGAGAGAATAGAAATAACGATCCAGAATAGATTCCCTGCCTGGAACAAAAGTGGTCGATGTCTTGCGTCGTGTCGTTGTCAGTTTCTTGGGTATGGCGCGTGCTAGTTGTCGGGATTCTTCGGCCCTCGTCACTAATTCAGCAATGTAAGGGTCATTCACATTGTCGGGATTCAAAGGTAATTTAGTGTCCATTGTCGTTTCTGCCTCGCGACGGTGGACCAGGAAAAATGACGTGGATCCCATTGCTTGGCGGTATTGTAGGTGAACGTCACAAATGGAAGTACCGCGTCTCAGTTCTTCTGATCGACGTCGATGTTCATGGAGAACATGTCGGCCAATGTTTTGTTTAAACTCTCAGAAAGCCCGTTCGTTTGAGGATGTTAAGCAGTCGTCATTCTGTGCTTTATTTCACAGTCTATTTACCTCATGTATTAGTCTAGACTGAAATACTGTCCCTCAGTCTGCGATTATAGTTCTTGGAGCTCCATGCCTAAGTATTATTTGTTCAACGATGAAGGAGACGATCTCGAAAGCTTCCACCGATGCCACGGGTTTTGTAATGGCATACTCAGTTAGGTAATCGGTGCAGAATAATTCACTTTTTTATCTGGATAATGTTAGAAATCTTTCGAACAGGTCAATTCCGAAACGTTGAAACGATGCGTCGGCTGGAGGAATCGGTAGTAGACGCCCAGGTGGTCGTTGGGGGATCGTCTTTCTTCTCTGGCACTCTCTGCAGTTGCTTAAATCATGTATAACGTCCTTAAGTTGCGGCGGCCAGTAAAATCGCCGACGGATTCCATACTACGTCATGACGTCTCCTAGGTGCCCGGCGGTGGGTGCGTCATGGAACTTCCACTGAACATTTATACGAAGTTGCTTGGGGGGTGACTAACAACCATTTTCTTCCCAATGACTCGTAGTTTATTAATTGACCCAAAGTCTCCTTTCACATTCTGTGAAGAGTTCAAAGCTTGTATGATCTAATTCAACTACGTAATAACTTTGAATTCGTAGAGTTCGTATGAAGTAATGAAAGTGGTTTTCTCTCCATCGGCTTCGTACTCTTCTATCTGCCAGTAGCCTGAGTGACGAAGAAAAACTTTGCTCCCTTTAGACAATCCAGAGTAACGTCGATTATTGTTTATCGATCATCCGAATATTCTCGTTCAATTTTCTGAATTTAATTCATCCTAAAAAAAGAATTAAATAGGGTAGGTTTTTCTGCACCACACATTTCATGATGGCAAAGAATATACAATTTCATTAATTGCATAAAAGAGACATTTTGTTTTTTACATAAATGAGGTGGTTCAAACGGGATTAATTTAACGTAAGTTCATTTTTAATAATACAATATATGATTTGTTATACCTGCAATATATACGAACAATTTTCCAATATAAGTACCCGATGAGTTTTTGGCAATAAGTGACCAATATCCATGTTGATCTTTGTTTACAGCCCTCCCCCACACTCCACAGTTTCCTATAAATCGTTAAAACATATGTGTTTAAACATTTTGTCAAGTTAGAAGCGCAGGAGTTACAATTGCACATAAGGTATTTAAAAATCAGCTATATGACATTAAGTATAATAAATAAAAGTACAGCCAATTTGTGAGTTAGAAATTTAATTGATATTTAGATAATATCATTACGTTTCCCCCATCTTTGTTGACTTCATCATGTAACTATATAAAACAATTTTAAAAATTACTATTTATTTTAAATTCATAACATTTCGTATAAATACTTCCAATTAAATAAATGAGTAAATAACCGACTTACTTTTTTATATGAATAAAACTATTTCCAATTACAGATATGTGGATAATTTTGTGTCGTGGACTGCCCCTGACAATATATAATTTGTATATTTTTTCCCGTAAATTGAGGTTAAATATACAAGTTAAATAAAAGAGTAGAAAGCAAGATTCAAGTGTTGTTGTTTAGAAAAATGTATTTTAATTGTACATATATAGCCATATTTACACTTTGTTTAGTAATATCTCGGCCAACTTTTGACATAAACAAATATTTGTAATATTTTTATTGAAGGGGTGTTGCCTGTTTGAGGGTCACCCTCTTGTAGCCTGTAACCCAAAAAACTTGAATATGTGGTTGAGTTGACATGTTTACTGAGAACTGAAAGTTTGTCAGGAAATTGTTTCAAAATATATAGAAGAATGCTCAATCAGACGAGTTTTTCAGTGCACGATTTCTTTGTCTGATGTAAAAAAATTGCACTCTTTATGTATTAAATTATGTTCATCTAAACTATTAATATAATATTTGCATGTTTTTATAAAAAAATAAAGAATTGCTTGGTTTATATATAATATCAACGTCGTGCAATTCAATTGATTCCCTTAACTGAAAATGTATGATGAACATTCCTGATGTGTAACTTGCTAGGAGATTTGATTTTGTGCAGTGTGGTGTTTATATATTTCTTAATCGATTGTACCAGATAAAAATTAGCAACTAAATGTGTTACACTATTTTCAAGATATTATTACGGAAATCGGAATGGTTAATTGTTCCCCGGGGATTATTGCTTAATGGTCTTACCGGAATTCGCTTAAATGTGATGCAAAACAAACTCTAGAAAGCTCGTAAGACCAGGCAGGTCGTTATCTCGGTACTTGTCCCACGCCCTTCCGATGACTGGAGTGCGTTTTGCTGGGGATGCAGCGTTTCCTTCGCAATACCCCAAAGAGTTTTGGAGACAGCTGGCCGTCTGTTTCAATAGGATCAGCGAATAACGTTTACCATATGCCCAAATTTTACGACCCTTGCGGTGTACCATAATTAGTTGAAATTGCTACACCGTTTTAAATTTGTATTCGTAATCTACACATAAACATCCGATTTCATTTAGAGAGTGAAATGTTGATTCTTACTATTCGGTTCATTGCTTATTGCAAAATCATAGATATGTTAAAGGAATATTGAAATAATAAAAGGTAAGTTAGTAAAACAATGTTTTTATTATTGCCTTTTTTCAGGATGAGCCTCGTGTGACCAGTTACCCCACCCCCACCCACCCCCAAAATGCATACATTCGATGGGATGCCTGTGTGAGAGATCTCTCGCAACTATGGTTTCGGGGCTTACCTTAACACGTTGAACGCCAATAGGATTTTCTTAAAACGTTGAAAAAAAATTTTTGTGGTTTTAGTTTTTATTTTATAAAATATATATAAATACAATTTTTTTGTTATTTTGATGTAATTTTGGGGTACGTTATTGAGTTTTTTGTGTGTCGGCCACATTGTCGGCGCGTAAGAAGTACCTTTTTCATTCCATCTATACATTTACAAGCACGTGGTGAATATGGGCATTTCTATCATAACACAAATGTTTACTTTTTTGTTTAGAAGTTTTGTTTGTATTTTATAAAAGGATTGTACTACCTTTAGATGGAGAAATTCGATTTCGATCTAAGCGAAAATAAAACTGTAAGAGTAACCTATTGTTCAAACTGTCCAAATCAGCCTCATTATTGTTTTGAATGCTTTAGCAAAATACTGGTTTAATTTTAACATATTTTAAATTTATCCTTTTTTTCATGGCTGTATATAATAGATTTTTGTTGTATATCTTTGATTGTATATACATTAATTTTTATTTGATAAATACATAGAGTGTGACTTTTATGTAAATTAGTTTTATTTCAACAAAATTTCAGAAATATTACCATATCTTTTGGTCCTTTGAAGATAATCTAAGGCCAAGTCGAAGAAATGCTTAGAAGAGCCATGCCGGCCAGGCTAAATAGAAATTTATACGCAACGCGTGGCCGACGGCTCAAAAATTGAAGTCTAAGTTAGGGGTAGTGTGTGGCCGACATGGTGCTCAACGTGTTAAGGGATGGCTCGTACTCTCTCTGGTTTTTCCAAGGTTCTCACATGCCGAAGCTCTTTAATCTATTTTAGAAGGTGTATATACTGGGGTCGAAGACCTTGGGCATACGGTAAGAGTTGTCCGCTGATCCCATTGGATTAGTCGCCCAGCTGCATCCTAAAACTGGTCGAGACACGGAGAAAAGAATGCTGCGACCCCACAGCAAACTGCTCTCCCGCCATTCTGAAGGGCATAAGAATAGTACCCAATAATACAACCTACCTGAAGCAGTTTTTCTAGGATTTTCCTTGCATCTATTTTAGGTGAATCACCGGCTACGATCCTTAAACTATACCCCGGGGTTCTAGTCGACCCTTTACTACCTCTATCTTTCACACACCCTCTCTTTCTATTCCTGTCCTATGCTATTATAGGGGTATTGTCTTTTTCGAACACCTTATGTAGCCTGTTACCCACTATTACGATAAAAATTTAATTCTGTTTAAACCAAAACTTAATTATTAATTATGAAGAATATTTCAATTATTAATAAATTAAAACATTACAGTATATTGTTTAATTTATTTACTTATAACCTATATTACATTAAACATAGTTTAAATGTTTTATTCAAGAATATTATTTTATATAGTTCCACAGCGCAGTACAGATATTTATATATTGTAATATACACATTGTTGTGGTATAGATGATTTGAATTCTGACTAAACACTCTGATAAAATCAGAAAGGAGGGATAACCACGATTTATTATTGTTTATGAAGATGGTAAAATAAATTGTGGATTTGCCCAGAGGTACTTGGACCGCGGCGGGAGTTAGTAATAATTCTTGATTGAAAGTGAAGTAGTCTGTACGGAAACGTGGTCAGGGGCAGCTGATTCCATAGTAATTCGTCGAGGGAGTTGTTGGGAGTGGACCTTTTTTAAGAGAGTGACTGAATTCATAGCTCTGGGAAATTCGGCAGCTAGAATTCGAAGTTGTTTTAAAGACTATAACGGAGAATCAATATTTGAATATTCCAGAAGTACAGTTTATTGGTAAAGTGTGTAAGGACATATTCTATATTGCACAATCTTTTATGGACGGAGATTAAAGTGAAGTACTGGAATGTTTTATGGAGAAGATTAACCCCAGGTGGATTTGATCAGCGAAAATTAACCGTTTGTAATAATATCACGACGTGGTATCTTGCATTGGTAACAGGATCTATTTCAGGAGGCGTGGAATGGTGCACGCGGGCGAAGCTGCATTGGTTCACTGGTGATAAAGGCGACGCATGCTCACCTGCATTGTAGCGCTTCTTGTAATCCCCTTTTCTCCAGTCAAGGTTTGGTGAATTTGATTGAGAAGTTTCATGTTTTATGAGTGTTGCGAAATGCCATGGCGTCTGTTTTTATTTATCAGTGAAAAGTGAATGTGAGTTGAATGAGTACCAATTTTATGATCACAATTTGGGGATATGATAAAGAAAAGAGGTATGTTGAAGAAAATTATGCAAACTGTGCGATATTCTTGTGCCGTCAATTTTCAAAGTCAATAACTTCGACAGGATTAAATCTTTGAATTGTAATAAATGTTTCAATGGATTGCATTGTGTATTGTTTGAATTTTATAGATGTTTTTGATAATATTGCAATTAAATACCAACTAATTTATAGATCTCAATTTAATAAATAATAATATTCAATCGAAAATGTTAAAGTATAATACTCTGGCAATAATTCATTTCATTGCTAACTTTTATTGAATAAACCATATTTATATTTCACAGTTATTACGAGACCCAATAAACGACCTATGATACGACTTTCAGTGTGTTTGATGAATGTAAACGTGGGATTAAATTTAAATTAATTATTTTAATTGAGTTTGATATTGTCATTTAATAAAACTTGTCATTAATATCAATTGTTTAATAATTTAATTATTTGGAATATTACCATGGATGAAATGAGAACATGAAGGAATTTCAAATATAAAATATTATTTTCATTATTAATCTTCTTTTTTTGGAGGGGGGTTATCAGTCTACATGAGAGTGATCCTGAAACAGCATAGGGAAGGAATTGAAAAGGGGGGATGTGGTAGCCAAGGTAGCAAGGTAGCCAAGGGTTGCCTCTGGCCCCCGGGCTATAGTTTAAGGATCATATATATATATATATATGAGAGTGATAGAGAGAGGAGATAGTTGTATACTTCGGATTAAACTACTGTTAAACATGAAGGGTTGAAAAAATCTTATTATGTAGTAAATGCGAAAAAATTTTATTACCTGAGTTACTCTTCCAATATCTGTACTTATTGTGCGTTACAATTTCACCTTCATTATATAAGACGATATTTTCTTCGTCTTTCAATTTGAATGAACAATTCTGAATATTCATTACATTTTCCGTTATATAAAAAAAGAAGTCTTCACCAGCAACCACTATTGCGTCTCGATATGGGAAGACGTCAATATCTGTTAAGATACCTAAAACAAGGTGATGTTCATTACATCGACGTCAGAATTTAAGTAATTACTTAACAATTATCCTAAATGAAAAACAAATAACAAATACGATTACAGTGGTACATGAAACAATTTCTCTTGGGAAAATTTTACTTTTCCTGCGATTTTAGAGATTGAGTACAAATTTACAAACGGACTTTCCTCTTCCAAATAGTTGGAAACACGAGCTTTTAACCTGTTTTTCCGTCATGTTAGTTCACCCTCTTGTCTCCCACAACCTTTAATGAGTTTAAATGCCCAGTACGCATGCTCGTATAGTGGAGGATGGAAAACATATCATTTACTACAACTGCTTTACTTTATTTATTAATGTTTGCGTGACTGGTAGATAATTATAAATTTTAATTTTCTCTACATTCTTTCTCAGCTTTATTCCTCGAGAATAAAATTTTATTCTGACTTATAGACTTTTTTAATATTTATTAAATACAGTTCATTCATTAAGCTCATGGTAAAGAGTTTCAAAACATTCAAAGTCGCGGTTGAAATAAAGAAAATCAACTAAATTTTTCTGTTATGAATCAACAAATACTTGGTTGTGACAACTTACTCGAAACAAGTTTTCAATTGCTAATAGAATAAAAGCTAATCACTCGTCATTTACCTTTAACTTGTTCTTTGCAGCTTTTATATATAATTTTATATGTAAAATTCTGGAGTGCGTGTGTTCGTAATTCTTCTCATCATAAACGATTTTGTGGGATTATTTTTTAGTATAGTGCTTTTTTCGAGATCAAAGAAATGGTTTTTTTATTTTCCGACCATTATTTAAAATTTTCTTTTTGTAATTATGACATAAAAACATATAATATCAAATTTTCTGCCTGATCGTTTGAATAATCTACAGCATTTGACTTAGCCATCCATATATGTACAAGTTCATTGCGTCGTAGATTGCCATTGTTTCCGTATATTGTAATTTCGTGCATACTGAATGAATTATTTATCGTATAATTGGGCATTGAACAAATTAAGTGTATTTGAAATAATATTGTGTGCAAATGTATAAAGGTGCATAGCTTGAATTACGATTTATACACATGTTCGTCCGGCCGCATTCCATCTAAGCTCCTAAATAAATCGTTTTATTTTCAGTGTTCATTTGGTCGATTTATTTATTGCATTGTATTGTGATCATTACAGATGGTTAATTAAAAATTTAAATAAAAGGATTGTGCGATTTCGATGATACGGGGCGTGTGAAGAATAAATGAATTACCGGGCATCTCCGGGCACCCACCTATGTAGAATATGATTCTGGAATATTGCCATGTCCATATCTAAATGCTTTTACCTCGCAATCGGTGGCAAGTGGATCCATATGGTTTTCTCTTCAATACAACTTCTTCAATGATAAAAAAATTATCTTCTTGACGCCTAAAGCAAACATTGTTTGGTTTACAAAATCTCTTGTGCGACTATATTCTAGGCATAGCAATTTGTTTGTTTTGTTTAATTCACTCACAAATACAATAATTTAAGTTCCGTTTTCTAATACGTTCCCTTGAGTATTATGTTTAAATATGCATCAATCACTAACTGGTTATAGGTTATGTCATCCTCGCCTTCTAGGCCGGAGAGCCAATAATGTAATATAACAAAACATATAGTTTCGCTTTTTCACTAAGAAATTCGTAAACGAATTTCTCTTGTTTCCCTCCTTAAAATATTGTAACGCTTCTTAAAACCATCAAATCCGTCTAAATTTCTATACAATAATTTAAAATAATAATAAAACGATTATTCACTGAAAATGTATAAATAATACATTAGGCGTTCGCGGTCTAAGATATTATATAAGGAGGTTCACAACTCCACCTTAGCAAACGTTTGATCCTTATAGACAATAGAGTGATTAATAAAACCCAAGCCTGATTTCCATCCAGTAATGAATTCTGATATAATAGACAGTACTTTCAATTTCTTACAATACCAACCTTTTTTATTGACATTCGATAAAGGTTAATGGCTAAGAAAATATTTAATCAACTCTTATTAAATGCTTTTGGTTGAATAAATAATAAACGTGAAGTTATAAGTAATTAATGACCGTCCAATTAATTTAGTTTCAAACAGAAAGGCCGTTGTTACATGCTGACAGAAATGACTTATATGACTTTCAGGTACAATTGTGAAGTAGTTTTGATCTTATAAAAAACTATCTATTATTTTAGAACTTGGCCATGTCATAATAATGAGCTAAAATTTTATATTGAGTATTTTCTTCAGTATCAGAGTCATCTCTTGTGTTAACGCAATATGGCTAACCTCTCCCACTTGACTAAATAATTTAATGGATATTTGTAGAAATAAATTTTACTGCTTTTGATTTTAATCCTAAATACTAATATAAACATTTTAACGAATTGGTTTCGAATTCCTTTGAATTATATTATAATTTCAGTTTTAATTCTTATTAGGAGATGTGGAATAAAATGGATAGTGAATAATACAGCATATAATATGAAAAAAATTAAAAGATTAGCTGTAAACGGAGAAATGCATTTGTAACAATGTACAAATAAATTCATTCTATAGAAAAAAGCTGGGTGTAGTATTTTTAATCTTCCATACCTTGCGCAATGTAATTATTTAGCAGAAGTAATACTGCCAGAACAATAGACTTGTGTAAATCCATTTGGCCGAGAAAAAGACAAGATTCAATCCACTCGTAAATAAATATATATGTGTATACAGAGATATCTTATCATTTGACATAAAATCCCTAGGGGAATAGAAGAATAAGTTCCAAGCCTATCTTTTAAGTCTAAAAAATCCGAAGATAAGGCGATCCTAATGGTATCTGAGTTTTTTTTACTGATTCATATTATGGCAAACTATTGTTTTCTCTTTCTTGTCCTCAGTAAGGATTTTAAAGAAGAAGAGTTTATTTTTAACAATGAAAACATAAAAAAACTTGTCCAGCTCAGTAAGTATTCGTTTAAAACTTTCCCCTGAATTCAATTATTCATGGAAAGAGTTAACATAATGAGCTCATTCAAACCCTGATATTTTAGATTATTCCTTGATTTATCTTAATCTCTGTCCAGGTTAGTTTTAAGTGTAAGAGAACAAATGCAAATATATTTGTAATTTACGTTAAAAATTCGTAAACTAAAACACTACGTTTCTTCCGCGATCCGTTGACCTCATCAGGTGTGCACACTTTCCGAGAATTTTTTGTTAATATAATAATGTGCAAGTACCTTTTGTTTAAAATTAATTCTTCACTGACTCCTTGGCCATTATACTGTATATTATTAACATAGTGTAAACGTACTTTCATAAAAGATATTAAAAACTATAAAAACATTAGGAGAAACTACTGTCGAGTAATGTTATGTAAAATGAGAACTATGAATTGAATTACATAAGAGAGTTAGTTTATATACGGTGTCAAATGACAAACCACTTGTTAATCTTCATTGTTTTCTATATATGATGTACTTATTAGTTAACAGGCAGATTTAAAATTTAAACTTAATTTTTTTAATCTTAAAAATTATTTATTGTGTGACTCCAACTTTAATATGGAAAAAGTTCTCAGGTTAAAACATTAGGACAGAAAAATCTTGGTACTGCAGTGAATCGAAATCATCAAAACGACCTTTTACACACTAGTATACAAAGTCCACTTCATGCCAGGCGCAATTCCATTGAGGGAACAGTGAACGACATGAGGCATGCTGCTTGCTCCCAACTGTTGCCTGATGTAGATGTGCGACTTTGTGGCACAAAATTCAGTAATGTCGCATACGAATTTTGTTGGCCCAGGTCGCATGAGCTTTGTCGTCTATGTTTGTAGCATGCGTCTTTAACGATTCCATTCAGGCAACTTCAGTTTGTTGCAACATGTCTTTACGGAAAGTCGCGGCAGCTGCATATTTGGTAATAGCTCTGAATCGTAAGAAGAAAAGAAGCTCACCACGGTGGTGGAGAAGACAACTTATATGTTGGTGTTGAAGAAACACAATATTATTTATACAACTTGCTTGCTGATGATGAAAGGTTATTTCGAAATTTTACACGAATGAGTAAAGAGGATTTTGAGTACTTGAAAAATCTCACCCGCTATAAAAAAGCATGATACAAACTTTCGTGATGCAATACCACCTCGTTTGAGGTTATTAGAGACATTGAGATATTTGGCAACGGGTGGATAGCTATCAATCACTTTTGTATCTGTTTCGGATATCTCAGCCAAGCATTTCTCGAATTATTCCAGCGGTATGCAAAGCTTTTATCGACGTTCTATGTGATTTTGTTAGGGTAAGTTAAAATATGAATATATTGAACAATTTATTTATTTATTAAATGCAAATACTTATATAATATTACAAAAGTTGTAAGTCAATTTGTCAGATCAGATTTGTTAGTTATGAATTCAGAAATTATCGGGAAGGACAAAAGATTTTCTGAGCTCTTGGATGTTTCTGACTGAGGAAACGTCGATGCTGTTGTCTCAGGGGATAGAACAGTGTGCAGAGGTGTGCTCGAGGATGTACTACTATGAATCGAGATATTGTCGGTTCCAGAAGCAAGAAAAGTGCCACAAGTGGTATTGTTATAGTTGTGAAGAGGTGTACTGACATGTCTACGTACAATCTCAACATCGTATTTGCCCATAGCTGCTTCAAATAATATATTGTTTATCATATGTTTTACTAGTGTTTGTGCTGTGGGGCCCAATTTTCGCAGCTCATTACCAACATGTTCTCCATATGTTGAACAATCATCTCTTTGGCAAGCATTTTTTAAAATAGTGTACGCTTCCTCTTCGCGATCAGAATGAGATAAATCCTTTTGAGTCTTTCTTTTAGGGACAATCCCCTTCTCACGTTCCTCTCCACTTCTGTTCCTCCTATGACGTTTATTGCTCACTTCATCTAGATTTTCGGACTCATTGTCTTTGACTTGAGCGTATTGAGTGCATCGGCTGTTTTTTTGTTCTCCTCCCTGCAATTACAAAAATGCAATTATTTGTTAAATTATTTTTTTCAGTTACCATGCTCAGAATATGAGTGGAGAAAGATAGCAAGAGATTTTGAAGTAGCTTAGAATTATCCGCATTGTGTTGGAGCGTGCGACGGAAAACACGTCATTCAAAACCCAAAAAACAGTGGCAGTTTGTTTTTTAACTACAAAGGTATTTTTAGCATTGTTTTGATGGCCATTGTTGACAGTAATTACAATTTTATATACGCAAATGTTGGCTGTCAAGGCAGAATATCTGATGGAGGTGTTTTTAGAGAAACGTCATTTTATAATAAGTTGGCTAAAGGAAAGTTACAATTACCTTACCCAGAAGTACTTCCTGGTGGAAATAAGGTCTCTCCTTACGTGATATTGGCGGATGATGCATTCCCTCTACAGCAACATATAATGAAACCCTTTAGCGGCCATCACGACGAAGGTACAAGTGAAAGGCTATACAATTACAGGCATTCACGCGCTCGTAGAGTTGTGGAAAATACTTTTGGATTGTTAGCCAGTGGGTTTCGTGTATTTAGAAAACCACTAATGATTAATGTGGAAAACGCTGAAATTGTCACAACAGCATGCATTCATCTGCACAATTTTTTGAGAAGGAGCAAATCATCACGATTTTTATACTGCCATTCAGGATAGTTTGACATCGAAACGCAAGAGGGAAATATTATTCCTGGGTCATGGAGGGCAGTTGTCCAAGGCGATTCTGGTCTACAGGATTTGACACATAGAGCACGAAAATCAACTTTTGAAGCTAAAGAAGTGAGAAGTGAATTTATGAGATATTTTCAATCTGATGAAGGACGTGTGCCTTGGCAGGATTTTTATTCATAAAATTCTAATTTTTTATTTTGCAAAATAAAATAAAAGTGATTATTATTCTTGAATTTAAAAAAATATTAAAAATGAAATAATTATTATTTATTTTATGCCTGCCAGACTTCCCCATATCTTGTAGGGACACTGTATTCAGAACTCACTTCATGCATATTAATACCTTTTCTGTATATGACACATAAATCAACAAAAACTCACCTCAAAGTCCTCATCATCACTGTCTGCAGTAGAAAATGTTGATTTAGGTAAGTCAACGTCTGATAAAAAACTCTGAAGCTCAAACTGCGAACCACTTTGCTTTTTTCTGGGGAGATGATCCACTCCTTTTTGATTGCACTTTTTTTCGTTCTCGATGATATGCTGAACGCAAGTTTTTGATTTTGTTTTTTATCTCATGAACAGTACAATTATATTTAATAGCCAACTCCTTTAACTTATCATATTTAACTCTATTGTCTTTATATTCACTGATTTTATTATTCCACAATGCGGGTGAGTTGTGGTAATCTTCAATAAATGTTGTGGTTTTTTCATTATTCCACTCCATGTCGTACACTACAAGTCGCCCGATCCGATTGCTGTTGGATAGCGACGACTATGTTCGACATGTTTATTATTGTCGAGAAATGACGCATGCGCCCCGGCAACAACACTCGACACGTCGCATGCCACAAATAGACATGTTTCTTGTCGCATCGTGTTCCTTCAATGGAAAGACTCGAGTAGCATGCGTCAATGCCGCATGCTACATGTTGCCTAAAAAGTTGCCTCAGTGGAATTGCACCTTTACTTTGCAACAAGCAACCTAGGCCGTTATAACCGTACGCTTTCGTACCCGCATCTCATCGCTAAGAATCTAAAAGAAAAATATAATCTGTTCATATTCTTAAACGAGAATCACATCTTCAGCAAGAGCCTACCAACATCAATAACCATCGAGACTGCAACACCACAATGGACGTCGCCGACGACGTCGAAAACGAACAACCAGTCGCCTTTTCTCATCTCAGCATCAATCACTGTCCTGCACTCATCTAGAAGACGATGAGTATAACCAACAAACCGGCATGTTCAACTCTCCTACCCACTTCTACACCGAGCAACCAGCCGACAGTGAGTGCAATAAGTGTCGAGTCAATCAAATCTACAACCACTCCTCCCTCCCCAATCATCGAAACTAACTGGAATCAGTTCTCCCAACTAAGGAAAAGCTGACAGTCCTCAGCATCCCACTAAAATCACCCTTCGATATAGCCTCTGCCTTAAATCATCTACAATCCATCATCCTCATATCTGCTGCCATAGCGTCCTACTAAAAATCACCTAAACCCCATCACCAAAATTAAATAGATAACCTACCCCTTGAAAAAAAATCTCTACGAAAACAATGCTATAATTCCAAAAACGCCTCAGACAAGCGTAATTACATCACCAGAAAACTTCAAAATTACTAAAAGACTCCAGTGATTCTAGACATTACACTTATCTTCGCAACTTAACGCAACCGACAAATCACTATGGTTAAAAACAAAATACATGACTAACAAAAAAAAAATTCCTCTACTTAAAAAAGACGATCAATGTTTTACCTCTCCCTCCCAAAAAGCGAACTTCTTCGCCCAACTCTTGACCAAGCAATTCTCCTCCAAGAGCTGCTTCTACAACAATCACAACCAGGCAATATCAGCAAAACTCCAACAACCCATACAATTATCACCCCTCCCAAAACTCTTTACTCCTCCCCAAATATCAATCGCAATAAAAAAAAGCCTCCCCAGGACATCACCAACCGCCACATAAAATATCTATATCTTCAACGCCAACCTCAGAACTACCATAATAATGATACCTAAACCAAACAAACCAAAATCCCCACTGAAAATTACCAATAAGTCTCCTTCCTACATTATCCAAATGGTTCGAAATACTACTACTCCCCACCTAATGAATCAACTCTCCTTCCTGAATCCAAGCACACAATACGGTTTTCGCCCAAAACACTCCTGGCCCGCATCAAATATACCGTCTCTCCAGCCTCATAAACAACTCATTTGAACAACGCAAATCCCTCATCACTACCTTTATAAACATCGAAAAAGCTTATGATAAAATCCACCATCCTTCCCTACAATCCAAAATTAAAGACTTCCTAAATGACACCCACTACAGAATACTCCTAAACTACCTTTATAACAGAACCTTCTCTGTCATAGAAATAACCACCTCTCCCAACCTCACTCAATTGCCCCCTTCCTATACAACATCTTCTCACGCGATTTCCCACATCGTCCCAACATAACACTAGCACAATCTTTTCGCAGACGACATAGCCATCTCCTAAGATACTTCCTGTTCTATCTTCAATTTCCAACCACTCCGATCAGCGCTGAACTACCTAGAGTAGGGGTGCTCAAACAGTCGATCGCGAATGCTTTTAAAGTCGATCTCGAGAACAATTTACTGATATAGATCTATTCACAGATTTTGTTTTAGTTGATCCTCAATGAGGTCAGAATAATCCCCAAATCACGTTCTTCTGTCGTAGTAATCCCCTGCTAGCGGCGAAAGGCGGCTTTATCAGAGAAACGCTCGGTACTTGTCAAAGAAATTCCGCGACGCGCGACGTTTATGATTCCCGCCGATTTTTCTATAAACTTCGGGTGGCGTGTTTGGCGGCACGCTTACAAACAAACCATTAGGTAGTTAGGTACTTGAGAACATTGGTAGTATAAATGTTGCGCCTGTGTGAGTAGGAGTCAGTTTTGTGACATTGTGTCAAACGTTTAACGATTTCCCTTCGTTTTTCTCATTATATTGCACTATTCATCAAGACGTTTTGTGTTCAAAAGTTCTAAACATGGAAGACATTATGGGCATTACAATAAAAATTGTGAATTCCATCCGTGCCCGTAGCTTGAAACGAAGGCTCTTCAAATTGTAGATGGAAGATAGTGAATCTTCTGAACACACTGATTTAATTCTACACACGTACGTCAGGTGCTTGAGACACAGAAAATTACTAGAAAGGTTTCAAGAATTATGGACCAAAGAGGTGATGACTTTCAGATGCTAAAAAACTGAAAATTGCTGACTGATTTAGCATATTTGGCAGACATCACAATGCATTTAAACACCATTAACTTGGAGCTTCAAGGTAAAGGAAAATCCATTATTGAGGTGTTTAGCGCAATAAACGCATTTAAAAGTAAATTGCAACTTATGATAGATAAACTGAAAAGAAGAATCTTAAACATTTTCCGTCTTTGAAAGCAAGGATTCCTCAGCTGAATATTGATATTTATGAGGGAAAATATTTAAATATTGTGGGTGAATTCGAAAGACGTTTTTATGATTTCAGTAAATTGGCAAATATCGCATCTTTTATGAGTTATACTTTTTCGTGTAAGACATTGAGGAATGTGTTACTAAAATAGCAAGTCAGTTTAACATGGAGGTAGTGCAGATTATATCAGATATACATCTCAAAGCCACAGCATCTGGTCTTTTATATCTGAAGATAAATATTCGAATCGCCCTTCAGCTGACGGCAATGTTTGGGTCAACTTACCTGTGCGAGTCTGCATTTTCTGAAATAAAAATAATTAAGTCAAAATATCACAATCGACTAACTGACGAAAATATATCATCATGTTTGAGATTAGCACTCGATAATTACGTACCATCTTATGAAAAGTATGCTGAATACATGTAGTGCCACGCTTCATCATCCAGAGCCATTCTTTAGTTAACTTTAGAAACTCGACCTCGTTTGTTTTGTACGAACCAATAAGCTCGCAATTTTGAATAAGTACGAGTATTTTCATGGAATTTTTAGTTGGAACCTACCTTGACTAAATAAATGTATATTGCGGAAAACTAATTTCTGTCGTTCCTACTAATTCTACGTGGATTCATGGCCATGAAATTCTGTAACGTCCCTATATATAATATACTTAAACCTGCGCCACTATATACCTTCCTACCAAGACGACAATCCTGCATCACATATACTTGCAGACTCTCAGAGTCGATCGGTCGGAGTTTAACAATATTGAGGTAGATCTCCAGCAGTTCAAGTTTGAGCACCCCTGACCTAGAGCAATAGTCTAAATAATGGCGAATCAGCATCAACCCCACCAAATCAATAACCATCCCATTCACACTAACAAAAACCCTCCTTCCCAAATCCACCTCTATATAAACAATTCACTAATCCCTACAAAAACCGAAACTACCTATCTAGTAATCAGGTTTGATTCAAAACTCTGGTGGTAACTTCATATTAATCATCTCCTCTCCAAAATCAACCTTAAATTCAGAGCCCTATATACCCTCATAAACACAAAAAGCCCCTATTACCATCAGCACAAAACGCCTCCTATACCTCTCCATAATACAGTCCACCTGGTTCTATGACTCGTCCATACGGGGAACAAAAGTCAAATCCATCCAGCCAAAATTAAACCAAAACATAATCCTACGCACGATTACAAACTCTCCCTGGTACCTTAGAAATTCCGTCATCCACCATAATATTAAACTTCCCAAAGTAAACTCCGTAATCTCCAAATCATTAACCTCCCTAATTAAAAACGCCCTCAACCACCCTAAACCCACGATCCAGCAATTCCCGACAATCCTCCTCCTTCTCCACGCTTCCGTCGGCTCAAAAGAAAACTCCCAATTGACTTCATCCTTCCACCTGACCATTCGGATACGTCCTAACCTACCTTACCATCATACCCACAGATCGCATCCTCATACATCCTCCAATGATCAGTTCACAGCCTGTAAACCCCCACCCACCCACGTCGTATGCCTCGCAGGCACAAAAACTAACCCATCTGCTAAAGTAGGTTAATGAAACAGCCTGGTCGTGAACCAAACCAGATCATTTCGTGAACTAGCCAGTTCGTTCGGGTCCAAACATCTTGAGAAGTAATAACTTGGTCGTTTTGTTTGTTACAGGTATTCAGGTGGTAATTATTGTTGATTTTTGTCCCTTTTATCTTATTAGAGTGCGTGGTTCTTTCTATTATCGTCAGTCAGTTGTCTCGTATGCCTGAATGTTACCTACAGCGTGACAGAAACGTCTAATAAAATTATAATCAAGCAGCAGATATTTCGGAATAAAGGAAATTACGTTCTTTTTGCGGCGGCCCGACAAAAAAATTCGCATTACAAGCTCACCCTAATATTTAATTTATTTACGTGCGCATGTCTGAGGGGATCGGCGCGAATTAAATATTGCTCGGAAATGTTCAATTTATAATAACTCCCTAATCCCTTTATCTTCAGGTTTTTGTGGATATTGCAATCGAAGTTGGTCGTGAATTTGAAACAGAAATATATTTACAAATTACAAAAAGAAGTAGTCTAAATAGAGTAAGAAAATTAAACACCAACCAACGTTTCTGCTGGTCTTTTAGCTTTCATCAGTTAACGACATACGCGAAATCCTCGTTAACGATACTCAGCACACACCAAGTACCAAACGTCTTAGCAGAAATTCTGTGTGGTACATATTTAATCACTAATGTATTGTCTGTATTTCAGCTACTTTAAATACAGACGATTATATTTCTGGGATCTGAGTGGTAACATGGTATTATACACTGCATGCCTTAGCCGTAATTTGTGACGTACTCATAAGATACAAATGAACTGTCGAACTGCTTCAAAGAATTGCTTCAGGTACAGTGAACGAACTAGACTATAACATCACAATTCTTTTGAGAAAGACTGAGTTGCCCGTCACTAATGCTGAGAAAGTTTTACTTAATGCGAATAGAGTTAATATATATTAAACATCGTGAATTAGCCGTTTAATATGTTCAAGATTAATTAAGATTCGAAATCACTCATTTTTATACAATACAAAAACCAAGTATAACAATTGGTCTTAGTCTTTTAGTGTTAAGATTGTAGAGCTAATTTTATTCACATTTCTTTGATTTTAAACTATCGAAATTCAGCAAGGATATTCTAACTCGGAGGCAGTCATGAGGTGAGAATTCTCCCCCGCCATGCTGTCGCGTGGAAAACGTGTCTATCCACTAAATAAATTGTTTTTCTTTATATAAATAAAATTATTATTTAAAAAAAGCACAAATAATTTTTTCAGTAACTTAAATAACATACACCCCCTCACCCCCCCCCCCCACACACACAATTTAAAAGGTCCAACTGTCTATGAAAAATTTCAGTGACATTTTTTCATTCAAATTTAATAACAGGAAACTATGCGAAAGCATAATATATTTTTTTCAATAGTCCTGTACCCAGTAAAAAATAAAATGATGTACCTATTCAACAATGAATGAACTCTTCCGTTTTGTAACATTGAAGGATTCCAAATTGTTGTTGCATAACTGTTTACTTATATATGACACTTCAGGTCCCTAAGTACAAACATTAAATCAATCAGGAGAGGACTCTGTTAGGCTTAATTATTTATTAGCCACGTGAAAACAATCTTCAAAACGAAGGCCTCGTAGATAAAACACAATGAACAATAGATTAAGTTAATCATTTAAGCCTAATTAAATTTATATCATTTGATTTATACTAGATGATGCACGCCCATTTGAAGGTTGATATCTCAGACACAATCACAAAATCGTACTAGACTCGCATACGTAAAGTCCCCGATTTGATCCCGGGTGGAAATATTTTTATTTTTTATTTTTTAATGTACCGTGTGTATTTGGACTCTCTTGGGGAACCAGACTAATTATTAATTCACCTGAACGTTTTAGCCTCTCGTAAGGTACTGTGCTTGTTTAAGGTTCCAGCAGAATTATTGACTCGGTTAAGATACCGATTAATTTGAAGCTCATACCCTGTTGGCACGGGTTGGGGTGTGCCTATCAAGGTGTTTATAGTTCTAAAAAGAGACGGTTCGATTTCAGTCAAATCTCGTCTTTACCAATAGATTACTATTCCATTTTCCATGATAATATAAACAAACACTCGGGAACACTGGTGACCCAGCCACTATTTGATAATATGCATTCTGGAAATCATTACAGTACGTCCGTCACTATTAAAACAAATATGACGAGGGCTGTTTCAAAAGTAAGTGCCGATATTTATTTAAAACTTAACAGAACATTATTTTCTAGACACTTTATCATTCATAACCTTACACTTCAGACTACTTCTTCAAAAAGTCAAAACACTTTGTGTTTTCTTTTCGTTTGAAGCAATGGAAAGATCCACCCACTGTGAACACATGTGATTTTATTGAATGCAACACCAGCAAATATTCATCGGCAATTGGGAACGGAACCCTTAAAATTTTATTATTCCTACTGATTTTATGGGTGTTAATTAGTTATAAAAACTGCATTATAGGACTTATTGTCGCCTAAGTACAGAAAAACGACCTTTCTCAGGCATAATTTTGGAAGTGCGTGAAAACGGTGGCGTGACGTCACAACACATGTCGGAGTGAAGTTCCCTTTGCCGCAAGCTACTGTTTGTACATTTGCGAGTATCGTTTCTTAATCTCAAGCGCAATTATGACGGAGGAAGGTTAATCTGTCAATCTACCGAAAGTTGACACTATTATGGTACCTAGAGATTTTTAACACCAATAGTTGATGTTAAAGTTTGTTCAAGTTTCAAGAGTAGAGTACGATGAATTTGCAGACAGACTAGACAGAATATGCCACCTGACATAATATTTTTAGCAGAACAGGACACTAAAAATCAAACTGAAAATGCAATGTGGCAAGAGTTACGATACATGAGAATAACTGCCTCAAAAATACACGAGGCAGTGAAGTTGCAAGACTCCTGATGGAACTCTCGTGGAGCACATTATAGTAAGAGGACTTGCACTAGACAGTAAAGCAGTAGCTCTTCTGGAAGAAAAACTTAATGTGAAAATTAATAAATCTGGGCTTTTTCCTTTCAGTAAATCATCTTTTCTTGGAAGCATCTCCAGATGATATTTCACAAGACTTCATTGTGGAAATAAAATAGGCAAGATGAGGAAAATATACTATCTCATGATCATGCATTAGTGAAGTAGTATTTATAATATCCGCATGAATGCATCATTTGAATGTACATGTCTCGTTTCAATAGCCAAGATGTTCGTAATCAGTAATCAGATGTTAAGGGTCAATACGCCACGGTCTCTAATGAGCAGCAGCAGCGACGTTTTACTGGAGGTCAAATCTCCTGTACTTCAGATCGAAGTTCTTTCCTCGTTGTAATCTGCTCTGCGTTGATATTGATGATTTTCCAGAAACATACCAACGTCTGTCATAACTAAATGTCGAAAATTTGAAGTAAAGATTTTTATGACTGTTCATGATGTTGCCAACATAGCATCCTTAACTTAGAAGCATTCTTCACATTCACACACACACATTCATCCCATTGTGCTGCTGCTGCTGAAACTTCTTCTCGCCGTCTACGGTGCGCCCTTCCTGCTATCTAAAATGGCTAAGGATTACATTTAGGTATAGTAAATAAATAAATTTATATATAAATGTATAGATAAATATTGCAGTGAAAACACTGTATTGTGTAAATATATGTAAATAGCTATATGAATATTAATAAAAATAACACCGGGATTTACAGGAAGATCGACCTGTGTACCTTTTTACCGAGATCATATCGTCCTAGTGCCGAGACCAGCTCGTTACTAGAGTCGTGCACGCTGCGGTAGAATCTTTCCCACGTTGGGGATCCTTGGTGGGAGATTGAGACACCGTCTCTCCAATACCATGAGTTTCCTCAGGTGGGTCTCTGCGATGGTTGCCCAGGCAGGGACGGCCTACTCCATAATGGGCCGGATGAGCCTACTCTCGGCGACAGCTTCGACCTAGAATTAAAAATGGGGTATAAGACATTCAACCTGGGTATTACCTTACTCTCCATTACCTTAACGTGGTGTCTCCAACTAAACCGCGTGTCTAGAACGCGGAACGCGAACCTGTGCTCCTAAGCCACACCAATCAGATGGCGTTTGTGGTCGCGTGCGTATTTCAAATTTTTGACCCAATTTATATGCAGTTTTTCGAAAAATATACATAATTACTAGTTCGCACATGCTTTTCTGAAATATATGAGTAATACACTTTTGAAAAAGACACAGGTCAAGTAGAATAAGAATTAGAGGTATGTTCCCAATTATGTAAGGCGTATGGGGAAGCAACAATGAGTGATGGAATTGGATTAGACAGTCTAAAGAAGATCGTGAAAATATGCACAATGAGCCACGGTGCGGCCGAACGTCTATAGATTTGTAAATTAAAAGATTAATTTTCAATATAATAAGTATTTAATGATACCATTTAAGTACATGATGATGTACAAATTCTTCCTTTATATACAAAACTTATTCAATATTATTTTTAAATAAAACCGATATTAAATTTTAGTGTGATCTCGGGAAAACAAAAAAAAATCTATTCGTAGCATCTAAATGCTTACTCTCGAGTACGTCGTGCTTGACTGTAGCAAGCAGGCAGGCCGGATCGTAGGCTTCTTTTGGTCTTCTCCACACATTAACCCGGCCGTTTGTAGGAAACAATGTAAACGATGATTCATCGGACCATACCACATTCTTCCAGTGTCCAAGTTTTATGATCCTGACACTACTTCTTTCGCAGCTTTGCTGTGGCTTCCGTTATGATTTCGTAATTTCAGCCCTTTCCATTAATGTTAGCTTTTTGAAGCTCCCGCCGCACCGTTTTTGTCGAAAGTGAGTATTTAGCTCTGCGGTCACTTTTGCCGCGGAATTTTTATGTTGTCTGATTAAATCCTTTTTAATGTTCGTCTGTCTCTGTTAGTTAACTTCGGATTTCGCCCACCATTCCTCTTCGCTGGTGATGTTTTATCATGTTTTGTGGATTCTGTCATTACTGTAGATACTATCACTCGTGAAACGTTAAACAGTTGAGCCGTTATCGTCACAGATGCTCCCGACAACCGCGTGCCAACGAACTGTCCTCTTTCAAAGACTAATAGATCACGCATTTCACCGATTACTGGAGTTAATCATCGTAGAACGAAGCATATAATGAACTGCAAGATAACCTCAAAAATATATTGTAATTTTTAGCCTCTTCTCTTCTTTCGGCTAACTGCGGTAGAGCACTTTCGGTTTCGGAGTTCCCGCAATTGAATATTGCAAACAAGAGGTTTCTTTGACGGGAGGGGAAATATAAGTTGTAAAACCGTTATCAACTGTACAGTATTTACTTTAGTTAAAACACAAATACAAATATCACAAATTTGAAGTACATTCAATTTTTCATGTTTCTAGTGATGTTGCCATATGTTGATAGTCGGTGTAAGACAAACACATTTCTTGCATTTCACCAGGTTCACAAAATTCTACAGAGGATAAAATACATATGTAGGATTGGGTCTTCACACTCTGCCCACCTTTGTAACAAGTCGATCGTAGATTATAAAATTTTCTGAATCTGAAAAATATGAATCTTAGTTCGGTTCACCCAAATGTAATAAGTAATTACTAATTCTCTTTTCACCACTTAGAAAACACATATATGTGCGAAAACAATATATTTACATTATCCGTAGCCATGAAGTCTCATTTAACAATTTTTTAATGATTAAAAGCTTTAAAGATCGCGTATAAACACACAGAAAATAGTGATTTATCAGTAACGTCCTACACGCGTTCAATTTAGGTATTTTCTAAAGTTAAATTTAGTTTCATTTGAGTAAAGACTGAATTTTCCGTGTTAGGAATCTCGTTTTGCACATTTTGATTACACTGTACCTTGGTATTTTTATAATAAAAAGAATAATAAAGGTACGGCTTCACCTTATTTATATATATATATATATATATATAAATAAGGTGAAGCCGTACCTTTATTATATATATTATATATATACCTTTATTATTTATATTATATATATTATATATATACCTTTATTATATATATTATATATATACCTTTATTATATATATTATATATATACCTTTATTATATATATTATATATATACCTTTATTATATATATTATATATATATATATATATATGCGCCCGAGAAGTTGATCTCGACGAAATCCCGTTGGTCAGCGGTGGTAGAAAACGATGCTCAGCGGCAAGGGAAGACTCGGTGTTAAAATCCACCCACGATTCCCTCAGAAGATTCGCCGGCAGGTCAGAACCAAGGTAAGGTCCCGTAAGAGTCGCTGCTGTAGCATATTGTCACAATTCGTCGGTCCACTCATCACGGAATGAACGAAGGCACACCACGGTATTAGCATAGGTCGTTTCGTCGTAATATTTAACTGTTCGGAGTACTGTGCTGATGTACAAGCCAGTACGTGAATGCGTAATCTTCCTGACCACTACTAATGTTTGACTCCTTGTGTGAAAGAAAGTCCAAAATCACTTATATTATTTCAAAGTCCTTGTATCATCGTGGCTTGTATCAGGTTATAGCTTGCCGTGATATTTTCTTAAGTCCCAACTCGTTGTAAGGTTCCAATCCGGAACACCAATAAAAGTAAGTCCTATCACAACCAGTTGCAGGAGCGAAGTAATCCTATTTTGCTTGGTAAATGAGCTCTCCAAGTGTGTCAAGGGAAGGGATGATGATGTCAAACGTACAAGTGCTGCGATCTATACCTGTGTCACAAAAATGCTTATTTCGAGAAGTATAAAACGTGTATGAAAAATTGTAGATAGCTGTCGTTTTTAAAAGTTACCTACGTATAAGGTTTACGTTATAAACTAATTTTCAGTCTTTCTTTAATAATTAACGCAATATTATAGTTCATATGTGGCAGTTTTGAGACGATGTTGACTGACGAGCGGAAACCTTATACGAAAAAGAGAGAAATACTTATTTCGAACTGAAGTTTTGAATACGTCCATCTTAAGCATCATATACAAACTGTAAAAAATTCATTAAAATCGGAAATTGTCGCGCGGAGATCCCTGGGCCACTTGACATGTAATGGCCCATATCATTGTTCCTGGTATCATTATGGTGAACAGTGATGCTACTAAAGACTCTAGGAGGAAGTCCTCAAGGATTTCCTTAACTGAACCCCGCACACACACATGCAGGAAATACTCAAGGATATTCTGGAGGATTTTTCCTTACACAGGTACGAATTCCCACAGGCTTCCAGAAACCAATAATGGTTTGGAAAGTTAGCTGTGGTAAGTACCACAACTTTGGCAGATGCGCATTACTTCATCGAGTCCTTAATTTCTTTTCGGAAAGCATTTCTCTAATTATCAATTTGCTTAATAACGTCATCTTTTGAGACGTTCGGGTTTTGTTCTTTCACTTTATCTACGAGGTTTGCGTAGCCAGCTTCTACTTTTGCTCTATCATGGTAATCTTTTGAGCCGTCTGCATTAATTTTAATGAACTTGGTTAAATATTGTCTTGGCCACATTTCCCATAATGAAGATAAACCTTGAGGTTTTAGTACTTGGAGTACACGATACACCTTCCTAAACAATGCTCAGTTCCGGCCTTGACTGCTAGTCGTAATTATTCTTCAATTCCGGTTCCGAAAACTGTATAGTCCCCAATCAGCATCAAGGCTTTCCCAAACACTTCCGGGAAATCCTCAAGGAATTACTCCCAGTGTATGGACTCCTTAAGGCTAGGTTTACGCGGGCAGTGATCAATGCAGTGTTGTCAGTGTCGTATAAACATGTCAGTGTTGCACTGATAACTGAAAATCCATCGCTAACACAACAGCACTGCCAAAGTTTTCTTGGAGCGTGTAAACAGTGTGCGATTGGAGTAAGTGGATCTTTGATGTGAGCAGTGGAGAGTAGTTTGGTTCAGTAAACGTTTGAGATAGAGTTCGTATGTTGCATCAACTCGCCTATAAATTTTTAGTTTAACTTTCTAAAATATTATACTAGATGTGAGAAAATTAGAAAAAGAACTATTGTCCACCCCCGAATGACAAACTTTAACTGGCAAAAAAATTACGCGAAAGAATTTTATATATATTGTAATATACTACAGGAGGGTAATTAAAATCAAAAAACAAAGATATTCAATTTTAAAAAAACTATATTCAAATAAACCCAAAAATAATTAAGTGCAATGATCTCTGTCTCAGGGTGTTATTTAATTTAGGGCCTCTCAAGAGTGAAGTTGCAGTATCCAAGATAATTTGCCTGCATTTACGATTACTTCACTCCTGCCAACTCTGCCAGGTGCCCTCTATGATTGCGTGGCATTCATTCCAGAAGACAGAAAAGTGGTATCGTATTTCATACATTATACAAAATAATTTTAAATTCAATCAATATTTCCTTTCTATGACATTTTCTTTAAAATCATAATACTCAAAATAACATGAGCAGAAATTGTTCCATCTTGGCCTGCGCTCGATGAATTTTCCTGGGAGCCAATGCTTAAATCAAGTGAAGGAATCCCAATACTTTCTGTCCTCGCCGTAATTATTTTTGTCAGTGTGTTGTTGGTTTTTTTTGGGGGGAGGTGGTTAACAGGCTACACGAGGGTGATCCTGAAACTGGCAACTCCCCTTTAATAGCATAGGAAGGGAATTGAAAAGTAATTTTTTTGGGGTTAATTGATCGTAACACCGTGGAAGTAGTATATAAAGCTTTCACAACTGCGAGAAACTCTGATAAACATAGTTTGACACATTAATCAGCTGATTTCAACAATGTGTATTAAGTACTTAAATTCAATATTGCATCTGAAAATCTATCACCTGCTGTATATCATAATTTGTTCTTTTGTTTAGTGTGTTCAAGTTTTGACTTTTATTATAATTTGATTTTGTTTTACTGTATCCTAGAGTTTCAATTTTATTTCTAGAACTGATATATTACTGTAAATAGAGTAATTACATTTCTATGTGGATCTATTGTAAATTCAGGACAGAATCGTAATTAAACAGCGATTCTGAACAATTAGGGTAAAAAGAAAATTTTAATTTTTTATTATTAGCTGAATTGCTAGCCATCGGTTAATTAATATTTGTGTTATTTTTGATTTTCTTCAAAACATCATCTATCAGCTGATGTTTATTTCAATTAATTGTGTTAAAATTCAATAAATTGCTTGTTATTACTCTTAACTTAATTCAGTGTTTTTTCTCACAGCCAGGCTGTGGAGAATCCTCACATTAGTGTTACAATATATATACATACTACTATCACATGAAATGAAATATAATTCATGTTCTTTTGTTCAGTAATTGAAATCTTTAAGGGAAATAAAACAAGTAATAAATGCAGAGTCAATTAAACTTTGAAAAGCAGCTTGAAAGTACAGTCGCTGTTATTACTATTGCTTAATACTGTAATAATAATACAAAGCAATATTACTACGCAATTGCTTTCATTTTTACAAATCTATAGTGTAGCTTAATACTAAGTTTCACTTTTTCGTGAGCAATTCACAAACCCTTCCTCCTTATTTGTTAGGCCTTTTCTAGCACAAACTAATTAGTTCCTGTTTACGAAACACGGACATTATGCGTAAGCGGAAAAATTTTCAACTTGACAAACAATATATCGATATTATTGTTGTGGTATTCAGTCCTAAGACTGGTCTGATGCATCCCTCCATGCTAACCTATCTTGTGCAAGCCCTTTTCATTTCCACATAACTACCAAATCCCTAATATACTTAGCATATTCCATCCTTGACATCCCTCTTCTGTCCTTACCCCACACACTTCCCTCTAATGCTAATTTTACAAGAGCCTCATTAAAAAGTCACCTATTAATCTAACCCTTCTTTTAGTCAAAGTCCTTCAAATTGTTCTCTCTTTCCCAACCCTATCCACCCATCTGATTTTCGGCATTCTCCTATTGCTCCACATTTCAAAAGCTTCTATTCATTTCCTGTCTGCAACTCCTATCGTCCATGTTTCATAACCACACACTTGTGAAAAATGTATCAGATATACTTGGATCAGATCAAGGTATGGTGCAGGTTAATATTAGACATTATCAATTCAAAAAATATAAAACATATTATCAAGACATATTCGATACAGTAAAATTGATGTGAGATGAAATTAAGGCGAAATTCACTCTCGATTCATGTAGGTAATATCCCAGCAATCCAGAAGAAATCAGGCTGCAACGAAAGTTTGCATTTCTTTCTGAAAAAAAAAATTGAAATTTTATTTAACAAATTTCAGTACAGCTAAAGTCATAAGTAAATCATACATTTCATTAAATAATATTTTATGAAGTATTAATGCATAATATGAAATTAATTTAGACTAGTTTCTTCCTTTTATAAATACAGTTCACAGAGGGCCACAAGAAATAAATATGACTATCAGACTGCCAACTAAAGTTCCAAAAGCTGAGTCAAATTGTTTTATTATACTATTATCTTAGTGTGATGATTCCAATGCATTATATTCAAATTATTCAGTCCTTGTGATTAATTTATTATAATTAATCATTTAATTCTCTCATCAACATTTATTGGACATAGAGGGGGGGCACATACAGTAATTTGGGCAACCAGGAAAACTTTAATCAGTATGACTGGAAGTCCAAATCTTCTCAGTTCAAGTTTCATGGTGGAACAACAAAGGCTTCTTTTTCTTAAAAATTCATTGATCTTCTTATAAAGTATTTGGCGTTTAGAATTATACAAGTCAAACATTATCAAAGAAATACTGGCAAAATGCAGCATCTGTTAGAGGATGTCAAGACCAGGATTGTAGATTGTGTTACAAGGAAATTACCCAAAGATGGAGTATCCCATCCACTAAATCAGACTGTAAGGCTTTGTAAAGGGTCAGTTTGCAGAAGCACTGGTTAAAAATGTTGGTATTTTGGTTATGACCACAAGCAGCTATTGCTTACTATCGAGTGAGGTAATTCCAGCTCTCAACACAGCAAAATACTACAAAAAACATCATCTAACAACTGTCTCTCTGCTGAACACACACTCCCTCACTCTATGCCACTGCTAACAACAATGTGTGTATATATTTTCCTTATTTCTCACAATTCCTTATTGGTGTTACCTACTCTTGAGAGAGGAGTGGTGGGGAGGAAATAAAGAAGGGAAAAGGGACGGGTTTATAATGTGGATTTGTTGGGTGTCAATTGTTATTGTCAAACAGCTGGTCCCACTGGAGTTTGTATGCAACACTGTGCATGAGACTGGCAAAAGTGCACTGCTAGTATCTATCTAAATATACTCTAAAATAATGACATGAAAAAAATAATTAGTAGTATTTGATTACTTTAAGTAAATAGCATCTTTAAGAAATAAAAACTGAAGACAAGTTATCATTCAATGAACACCTGAACATTAAAATATAGTTGAACATTGCTCAGCTATGAATAATAAAGGACAGGCACTGAATGTGACTTTATATTCACAAAAACCCATATTGTAACCACCATTTCATGAAACATTTACGAAATTTATAGAATTTTAGAATGTAACCAATCAATTTGATGAAATAGTAAAAACCTGAAATGTTGTAGAAATATGGTCACAAATTTTTTCCAAATCTTCAATTCCTCTCTTTAAAACATCAACTGCCCTAGGTCCAGTTGTTTGAATACGGAAATGCATTTTTGTCTCTGATGGATGGGGAATAGAGTAACCACAAAACAGAACCTCTGGGCTGTAAAGGAATGTAATAATGACATGTATATGTAATAACTGTCTACTTTATCATTATATAAAGCATATATTTCATTAAAATAATTTTGAAAATAAGGATAACATTCAATTTGATCCCGTCGTAACCCCACGCAAACCAAGCCCTCCACAAGCTCCACCCTGTTGTATCATCTGCCTCTCTCTAGTGTTCTGTGACAAAAATATTTGTAATTTAAGAAAAATTTAATTGTTTTCTTAGTCAAAATTTTGTATTTTAGTAATAGATTTCCCTTAATTTTATAGAGCTTTGAAATAATTTTCAGAACCTAATCACTGTGGTTCTGAAACATCAGATAGGTTAGATATATCATATTGGCTGTGTGTCACGAGGGGCAAGGAGGGGAAGTGTGAGGAGGCGACGGTATCAAACTAGTGCAGTTTCAAAAATAAAACAATCAAAGAAATTCAAGAATTAAAACAATAACAATTTTTCTTATGTACTGACAATTCTATAAAAAATAGATTACTAATTAAAAAGTGTACACAGTTATCATTAATCTTAAAATAAAAGTAGTAGTTGTTGTGGTATTCAGTCCTAAGACTGGTCTGATGCAACCCCCCATAATAGCCTGTCTTGTGCCAGCCTTTACATTTCCTTATAACTAGCACAAACCACATCCTCCTGTATTCCATCCTTTACCTCCCCATTTTGTTCTTACCCCACACACTTCCCTCTAATGCTAATTTTATAAGGCCCTCATGTCTTAAAATGTGGCCTATTAATTTAACCATTCTCTTCATCAACATCCTATTATGTTTATAACTTCCTTGTTAGTGATTATCCACTCATCTGATTTTCAGCATTCGGCTATAGCACCACTTTTCAAAGGTTTCTATTCTTTTCCTTTCCACAATCCCTATTGTCCATGTTTCACACACATATAATGTCACACTCCATATGAACATTTTTAGCAACATTTTCCTAATATTCACACTTATATTGCCCATAAGTAAATTCCTCTTTTTCACAAAAGCCTTCGTAGCCTCTGCTATCCTTCTCTTTATGTCAACTATATTTCTACCATCCCTAGTTATTGTTTCCCAAGTAGCAGAATTCCTTAACTGCCGTCAAAATATCCCTTCCTAATGTAGCTATAGAGAACATGTATAGTAATTATACATTCTATAAATTACATCTAATTATATGAAAAAATGTGAAAAGACTAATCAAATAATAACTTACTATCTTACAATAATACTACGTAATGCATTTCCAAATGTGTGACCTTCGTCTTGAAAGACAAATGTTCTTGATTTTTCTCCAGAATCCTCTTCACCTGCCAACTGATTCAATGTACAATTAAAATTTTTCGCATTTAAAATATTATAATTAGTAGCATTTACATATTCAAAACAAAATTTAAGAATTAAAACCTTATACCCTATTAAAATGATCTTATTTTCACACATTACTTGCTTACTAAATCACTTTTGAATTACAATTACTTCTGTAAAATAAATAATAATAAATTACTGGCAACAATTGTGTTTGTACTTAATTTGCCTTCCACTACTGTCTGCTATAAGTACAATTGTTTGTAAGCTTGCTGAATTTGCAGATGCTAGTATCTCAGCACCATACCATTTGAAGGAATGTCTGCTTTAATTGTAACTGCTTACTGATAGTTTACCTCAAGAAAATTTATTAATCCAAATTCTCACTTGATTATTAAACAATTGACTTCAAGAAACTTTCCCCGGTGTGCTCACATTTGTACAGTGGCTCTTGGGGAATGTCATTCCTTTTAGATAAGTATTTCGTAAGGATCAACAATGAGTGCAAATAGGGTCAAGCACTATTAAGGCAAAGTCTTGTGAACCAATCACTGTTACTAACTTTTAACATCTAGCTATTTATTTAGCTTCACATCCATTTTCCGTCAAAACACTTCACTGCTCATATTAGGAAATAGTATTCTTTAACTCTAGAAACATTCCGTGATTTTCCTAAGTTAAAGTATATTAATCGTGAAAAGCTTACTGCTTTATCAAGGTTGTATTTAATGATCTATAATGAAACAATGTCTATAATTAGTTTTAACCTTACAAAATTGAGACTAAAGAAAATAACACTATATCAGTTCTGAAAGTTATAAAATATCAATTCACACATGATTTTTTATGAACCTTACGTTTTTAAGATTACAACTTGATTGTTTCTACTTTTACATTTGTTATATGCAAATTTATTATATTGTACAAATATGCACACGAATATATAATTAAAATATTAAACAAAAGACACAAAACACTAATTTGAATATTTAGTACAACTATATAATCATATCCTGGACTAACGAAACAGCACGATTTTATTCATATACGGGAAAAGTATATGCTACTTTGGAATTACCTCAGCAATTTTACTCATGACATTAATTTTTAAACATTCAAAGAGGTACTGGTGTTGAGAAAAGTACTACGCTCAATGATAACCTAGTATTAAATGAAGAAACAAAATTTAGAACCACTAAAAAGAACACATGAATTATATCATCCGCCGGTGTGCGATGAGCGAACTCCGACAATTTTAATCGATCAATCGAGAACTCGATTATGTATGACGATTATAAATCGAGTAATCAACGTTCTGAATGACCAAACTAATGAATGAGGAGTGAAGTTACTCGTTAAATCTTCACGTAAACATCTAAGTAAAACATTAACAACGTTGGTATTCAGTCATAAACACGTGTTTTCCCCTTCTATATTCATTTAAGTAGGTAAAATATTACTTGATTTTCTCAATTTCTTACGATTGTTGTCAGGTAGGCATACGGACTGATTGATTCGTCCCGTGTATTTCTAAATTCTCAAAGTTTGGCTAGAGTGTGTAAAGACGTAATAAATTCGACTATAACATAACATAATAGCCCTTCAGTGAAGCAATGATTCCAGGATATAGAACGAGTCAAATAGTTTTACATTAAATTATTTCATTATTATTAGAATAATCTTATATCTAGTTTTACATCAATAATTACATGGTTTCCCAAATTCCTTTACAGAAAAGAACGAATGGCTAATTATAAATTTGGCTAGTTCAATTTTAAATTTGTTAGGTTGATTTCAGTGCTGTTTAATGTGTGGGGGAAGTTTGTTGAGTAGTGTGGTTCCCTTATAGTGTACAGATTTTTTTGTGTTAGCTTCCTACATTCTATATGAAGGTTGTTTTAATTTCTGGTGTTAATTCTGTGCACATCTGTGTTTGGAGTATTAATTTTTATTGTTAATCACAAAGAGTATTAATGAAAGAATGTACTAACTTGCGAGGGTAAGTATGCCTAATTTTTTGAAAAGTCCTCAACAAGATGATCTTAAATTGACGTTAAATATTATTCTAATGACTCTTTTTTGTATTACAAATATTTTTTTGAGGAGTCGCCCCAAAATAATATGCCATAAGACAATACAGAATGAAAATAAGCATTATAAACTATTTTTCGTGTTTGTATGTACATATAATTTGATATAAGTCTTACAGCACAAGAAGCCGTGGAAAGTTTATTTAATAGTTGATTAGTGTGCTCTTTTCAATTCAGTTTATTATCTACAGAAAGAACTAAAAATTTTGTATATATAGTTTTTCGTATTTCCTTATTATTTACCAGGTTTACAGATTTTAAGTATCCGTTGGTTTAGAAGTGTAAAGAATTAGTTTTACAAAAATTAAGTGATGTACACCATTCACAGAAAACCATCGAAGTACTTGATTTAATACATTATTATCTGCTTCATTTAGTGTGTCCTTGTTATTTATTAAATGCTTTCATCATCTGCAAATTACATTTTTTGAAAAATGTATCTAATATTTTGTCTATAGTTTGCATTTTCTTCGAATTTGTCTCTGGATTCCGTTACGGAAGGCATCCGTAGTGTATCTGTCACTTATTTTATTATAATATTTAAAGTTTGCCAACCACCTGCGGTCTAGTGACTAGCGTCGCTGCCTCACAACACGGAGGTCCCGGTTCGAATCTTAGCATGGGCTTAATTGTTTGTGTAGTCATGGTGACGGAGACTGTGGTTAATATTGATGGAGAATCGATACGCTGACCACGCAGCACTCAAAAATGGGGAATGTTTCACGTAAGATGACAGTCCATAGTCGGCCATGGTCCTCAATTAGCTGCAGAGCCAAGGAAGAAGAAGAGAAACAAAGTAAGACTTTGTTTGCAACTGAGGCAACGGTATTTACTGTTGATACCCAATGCCAGATCACATAAGTGAAACTAGTTAAAGAGAGCTTCCTGTCACAATCTATTACGACATCGACGTATTTTCTTCTTTTCACAAATTCCAAATCATCTGTTACAGTTGTGTGTCTTAGATCCTCATCTATTTACAATAATTCTGAACTCACATATGTTATGCAGATTGCGCAAACTGTTCACATAGAGAACGAGATTTTCCAAAAGAAATTTCTAAATTTTTAAAGGGTTGGGTTCTACTTTAAATTAAATGATTGCAATGAGAATAAATGATAAGAAAGTTTACAATTTTAAAATTATATTTTAACAAGAAGTAACAATAAATAAAATAAAACTTATTTCCCATCTCTTTTAAAAAGGAATTATAATTACAAAAAGAAATTGACGTTATAATTTAAAATAGAAAGCAAAATTGACAATTTGAAGGATTTATAGTACTTTACCAAACACCGGAACTCGTATGTACTTTCGCTGCACTCTTTGTAATCCTTCAAGAGGTTTTCTGTAATTCGCTGCTACTGCTGGCCTTTGAAGTCCGCTGCTAAACGTTCAATTTACAGCCTCTCTCTATCTCCACGACAAATCAGAAACCATCCGTCCATCTCAACCACCACCCTGCAACTGCCCTTCCTCAATCTTTCGTTAAACTATGAAATCTATCATTTCCCCTTCCCAATTCAATTTTTTCCAATAAGAAACATTCCTACATTTTCTACTTAGCGCATCCGAGGTGCGCACATCTTCTCGAAAAGTCGAAAAATAACAGGAACCAGAGGTTACAACACCTTCTATGGGAACGTCTGAACGTGACAAAATATTAAAACCTCAAATTATTACCATCCAACACATAATCCCTTAAAGGACAACTTCTTTCATAGATGTTTTGACGATAGCTAGGCCTCTTTGCTACTTGAGGTGCAATGCACTCTCATCCTTCGCTGCTCGTAAACTTTAGTTAAAATATTTCATTTAAAATAAAATAGATAACCCCTTTAATAATTTAAAACGTAGGTGTACAATACAAACTATTAAAATGATCTCGGGTCTCCGGCTTAACGTGCCGTTCCGGTCACTTCTCCAAAATCCTAGCCAAACTTAGCATCAATACGGTGTTTTGCCCTCAAGTGCAAGTCAGTAAAGGACGGGATTTCGACGGTCAGACTGAGGCTTTACTTTTGCAAAAGAAAACCACAGTGTCGGCATAACGTCCATATTTGCAGAATCCGTTGGTGACTTATCCAATTATCTTTAACGCTACTTGAAGGACAGTGCAACACTATTTAATTTTAGATTGATATACAATTCCCTCACGTCATTGAATGTCAGTCAAGTGTGTCGGAATATAAGACTGCTAAATGAAAGCTGATCAATCAGTCCTTCTCTCCGAAGTTCAATAGCGTAGACATCAGCGGTGATTTATCGGGGGGAAATTTCAATGTAAAGAGCGACGTATTTTAATAGAATTGTAAAATAATGTGATTTCAATATTTCATATATGTGTCAGTGAGAAAATATATTTATGACTGAATTTCGGGGTACAGATAGCACTGTGTATATTCGATCCCAAACATGCCTATACTAAAAGTTAGTAATTAGTAGATTTTTATTGGCAAGATGTACGGACAAGTTAAATTGTATTAAAAGGGTATGATTACATTAGTAAGTATTAAATGAAGTTCTATTAAAATGACACATGTGATTCATTCTTCAATAAAATTTAAGTTGAAATTTTTGTAAGACAGAATACTACATAGGAAGATTCTTTTAACAAAATAAATAGCAATTATGAAATCACTCAAACAATTATCAGATAAATTGACACTCAAATCGAACGTTTTGAAAAATATATTTCTTAACGTCTATTACTTAAAATTATTATATAAGAGCAAGTATTTTCCGACTATTCACAGACATTTATTAAAGTTATACAAATTTTAAGTACGAATGTCATTTCGGTAAATTATTGTACCTTCATCAAGAAGAAAGGTAAGATTTTTAGCGGCTCTTATCATTTTAATGTATTTGCATAAAAGTGCTCGAACTGTTCATTTAGAAAGAGAATCACAACCTTAAACTTGTGTTTATATATATATATATATATATATATATATAATTGGAATATCCTTACATTGTCAATTAATATTGCTATATAGACCCAACCTAGAAACTGGTCTTCCAATAGTTTCCATGCTATTACAACAATCTCAAATGGAATACACACAGAGACTATGTCCTCAAAAAACTTAGCTGTATAAGTTATGGTTTCAGGACTATCAGCAAAATCTGTGACATGGGAACCTTAAGGTCTGTCTAATTTGTAATGGTAAATCGCCTTTAGGATACCATTATGGGGCTACCATTGCCATAAAAAGAATTATAAAAATAATTAAAAGGATACCTTTATCAGCAGCAACCAAATCATTATTCAGAGAACCACAAATTCTTCCAATCCCATGTTTATACATACTTGAAACGTTTGTTTTTTACACAAAAATATTAATATTTTTGGATTAAATACTAATAATATTTACTGATACAAAGTAGTGGTAAAATTCGCATGCTAAATCAGAGACTGAGGAAATGCCAGATAGAATTATAGTACATGGATATAACACTATAGAATAAATTCC